>JAOVVB010143210.1:0-11997 GCA_028570985.1 Heterobranchus longifilis
ATGTAAGACATTGCACATGGCATGTAGAAGGATATGTAGAATATTGCACATGCCCTGAGAGATAAAAGATATAAATACATTTGGCATTATAAAATGAGAAGAGAAATCATAAGGTAACAATTCGTATTTACATTACAGAATGTGTGACACAATTCTGTGTGAGGGGACGTATGTTCTTTCTTCCCGATCACTTTCATTGCAGTTTTCACAATGTAAGTTCTTGATTTTAACTAGACTGTAAGGGTGCCATACCATGATGTCATTCCATATCTGATTATGCTTTCCAGCACGGCATTGTAGAAACAAGACCGTGTTGCTTTTTTCAATGCTAGTAATTTTATCTAATCAGTCTACAAATGAATTTGTGTTCCTCTGGGCCACCTGACACGTACGACACACTATTCTTGTGATTCCAACATTGGAGAGCAGGAGAAAACACACGTCTTAATTTCAGGACTGTGAATGTGACATTTGTAATGACATGATGTAACAATGCAACAGAGAGGAAGCAAATGTGCTGTAATGACAAGCGTTAACAGAGGTGTTGGCAGACTCTTAAAAGATGAATGTGCAACATAAAGCTACGTGGCTTCAAATATTCATATACTGTCTGACTGCACACTACGCCCAGCAGAGCGTGTGTATGCACATGATGCCCTCATTGTGATTCAGCTTAGGGCTTCACAAATCCCTAAATGCCTCTCATAATGACATGGTGAATGAGAGATGCAACGCCATTCTTATATTGACTTCTCTTCATAATTATGTCTGAAAATATCCTGATTTGTTATTTCTCACCAAGACTAACAACCTTTCATTACTTTGTCTTCCTTCTCTGTTTTGTTTCCTCTCGATGTAGGAGAACCCCTACATGTGTAATAATGAATGTGACGCCACCACAGAGGAACTCGCCCACCCTCCGGAGCTCATGTTTGACATCGAGGGCCGTAACCCCACAACCTTCTGGCAGTCCACATCTTGGAAGAAGTACCCAAAGGCCCTCCTGGTCAACATCACACTATCTTGGAGCAAGACCATCGAGCTGACGGACGACATCGTCCTCACCTTTGAGTCAGGCCGACCCGAGCAGATGGTCCTCGAAAAGTCCCTGGATTATGGACAAACCTGGCAGCCGTACCAGTTCTATGCCACTGACTGCCTGGACGCCTTCACCATGGAGCCCAAGACGGTGCAGGACCTGACTCAGCATACCCTGCTGGACATCATCTGCACCGAGGACTACTCACGAGGTTATGTGTGGAAGTATGATAAAACGGTGCGCTTTGAGATCAAGGACCGCTTTGCGCTGTTTGCTGGGCCCCGGCTCCACAACATGGCTTCGCTTTATGGCCAACTGGACACTACCAAGAACCTGCGGGACTTCTTTACCATCACAGACCTGAGAATCCGTCTTCTCCGGCCCGCTACAGGAGCTACCATGGTGGACGAGAACAACCTGTCCAGATACTTCTATGCCATTTCTGACATCAAAGTCCAGGGCAGGTAAGACCTGATTTCTTCTGTACACACGTCATGTGCAAAGCGGGCAACTGCCCCAGGGCCCCAATTGGTTTTGGTAATTTGATCATTTGTAAGGGAATCAATCAACCAATCAATTAAAGCAGGATCTATAGGGGTCCAACAAGAAATTGTTGCTCTGGGACACCCTACCAGGTTAATCCAGCTATGAGTGGACTAATTCTCTGAACATGTTCAGGACTACCTCAGTGTTTTTTTCTGTGGTTTTATTGCAGCGGCAGTACAGCTACCCAATAGTGAAGAAAAATGCGTTTACCGTTACCATTCTTTCCAATTAGGCAGCGGATCCATAATGATGTGCGGAGTTCACCAGTTGTCAGCATGTCTTAATTAACCAAACTGCTTACGGCTTGCTGAAGCACTCTATTTTGGACGCCAAATTCACTCAGCTGTCTATTAGCCCGTGGAAGACATTGGAGGTAGCATTTCAGCCGTCAGGTCACTGCACGTTGTAATTAGTGTTTGATTTACAGAATCCACAGAGGGTCATATAACATGAAAACAAGGCGCCATTATACTGTTAGAGGAAAGGTCGACAAAAGCTTCCCCCGCTTCTTGACGCTACTACAAAAGTCACTGGAGCATAGACTTAAGTGGGTCTGTTTTACACTGTGTGGTTTTTCAATTGAACAGATGTGAATATGGTTGTACGAGTGAAGGAATGAAGATTTAATTACTCTTGTTTTGATTTTCACACATGAGAGGCTCGCAGTACAGAAGTGCAGAGTGGCAGAATGTCACAACAATTCGAAGTTGGGAAGAGGATTGCAAATAGAAACATCAGTGGTGTTCGGTGCTCAGTCACAGCAAACATCAGTTTCTCTTAACAATGTGGTTGTGTGAAAAAAAAAATCTGAATTTTCTCTGCTGAGTTCAAGGATTAGCATCATTCAAAACCTCAATTGTTGTCATTCTCATGCTACACTGGCTGTACTTGTACTGTAATAATATGTTTGCTGCTGTGACATTATTTATATTAATATTCTCAAATGCCTTTGAGCTATTTAATGAATCTCTAATTTGTTGATTTCTTTAATATGCCATTAAAATGGAGTACAGCCATACTACACATGGCTCTAATGCTCTGTAAATGGGCAGGTACCCTTGAGCACAAGGGGCTATGATAATGAATGCCTCGCTCAGAAATTGAATTTTTGACTTTTCTCATGATTGAGAAGGTCATTCAGCAAAAATAACTGGAGGGAATTTACTAACACAAAAGCGTTGGACGGGGCATCCATTCAACACTCGCTGAAATGAAGGGGGCTGTCATAAGCGCAGATTATTTATTCTATCTGACTAATCATGACCAAACTCATACATCCCTGTGGGGCTGTAGATTTGAGCAATGGTTGTGCGCCACCATTGGGGCGCTGTCGTTTACCAACCCGTTGCTTTTCGAGTGACGCTCGCCTGAGAAATGTTCCCCACTGTTTACTAAAGGTAACACACAGTTCAGCCATAATGAGATACATTCTACACAGAGAGGCTTCACTCTTCTTTTCCCCCCTCCCATGGCAAATCACTGCTCAGCCCCTTTCTCCATGCGTCGTATACGAGACATAAGCTCCTTAACCCCCGGAATACAGTTCTGTGAGACTCGGCGGGAGCGATTTTGCAGGGGCAGTGAGGTTGATTCTGGCATATTTCACTGTGCTGGACTCGGCTGCCATCCCCCTGGATCAGGAGTGAGAGGGGGTGTGGAGGGAAATACAGTAGGAGAGAGCGCAGATTTTCTGCCCTTGCCACAACAGTGTGAGAAACAAAGAAAGGAACCTAAGCTCTTTGCCAAAGTAGGTCAAACTAGGAAAAGATAGAAAAGGAAAGGAAGAAGCACAACTTTGCAGAAGTAGACCTCTTTGCATCTGTAACATGCAGCTAAAGTTGTTACAGGGAAGCCAGAGGTGTCATGCATGGCCATTCTATTATGGTTGATTACAAGGGAGGACCGGACCAAAGGCACTGGGGAGAGAAAATCGATGCAAAGAATTTCAAATCAAACCAAGCATGGAGCTGTGAGATGGATGTGAACAATGCATGCTGCCCTGTGACTTAAATGAATTTGACACCCTCACTGTTTTATTGTATCAGCAGGGCTAAATGGGTGAGTGGAGAGAGAAAGTGTGGATCGTTGGGAGGATTTTCTAATTATCTACTGTATGACTATGGCATAATTGCTCTGCCTCTCTTTTTTACATGCTTTACACTAACCACAGCATGCAATTTGGTCAACTGTCTCCCCCTCTTCGCTCGATCTCCCCCTCCTCTTCCTCCCTCCCGCCTGTGATCAATACAGTGTAATTAAAGCTGGCAAAGATTCAGGCTACTAAAGGATCTCTTTCTGGCTCTCGGTTTCTCTCTTTCGACCTCCGTCCCCTGCTCCCTGTCTCGCTCTGTTTCTCCTGTGCAGAGTAGACTTGTCTCTGAAGGGGCTCTGGGTCTCAGCCTTGGATTATATACAAAGACCAAGCCCCATTCCATTCCTGTACCACCACTCGAGGGATAAACACCGACTACATTCCCCCGAAAACCAAAAGAATAAACCTAATAGCAACAACTGTAGGTGTCACTGCTTTCATATCATGCCATCGTCATGGTTTTTAATTGCCAAAATCTACAATAACAATCCTTTTTCATAGGCCAAAGTTTTAAATAAACTCCCAATCTTAGTTTCAAACCTCTTCCCATTCAAACCGCTGTCAGTGCATAAATAATAACGTAAGCCCCATATCTTGTTTTTACCCTGTTTGCGTACAGCTAAAAAAGAAGATAGGGGAAGGAATGTTTGTTTCCCCAATTTACCCTTGTGCCTGTGGGAGTTGTGATTCAATTTCCAAAGGATATATGTGCCACAGGGTATTATCAGGGAAGGTCAGAAGCAACCTCAAGGGGTCATAGTCACGTTGACTGCAGGGTAGACAGAAACTTCACTTGAAGGGGCAAATTGGTCATTAGATGCACCAACCTTTTTCTGGTCTAGATTCCCCATCAGCCTCGTGGAAAGAGAGTCTTGTTCAGTGACTGTGAATCCCCATGCTGACCGTGTACCCCAGCATACTGCAGTGGACTGCTTTTAATTCTCCCCGGCTCTCACATGGTTGAGCTCACATGCAGTATAACTTTTGCAATTCAAAACTCTTGCAAACATTTAGGTTTAGTGTAGTTTATTTCGAACAAAATAAAATAATAATAATAATAATAATAATAAAATACACAATAAAATAACAATACAATGAAAATTAACAATACACCTATACACAAACTAAATTAATAAATTATCTTGAACAACACAAATTAAATCTTACATGTTCGAAAAGGAGTAGGAGGAAGTATACACTTATTTATTCCTACCCCTTCTCTGCAATTCAATGAATTCATAACTTTATGTATGTATGCATACATACATACATACATACATACATACATACATTTGGATGTTAAACAAAGGGAAGAGTGAGATCAACTCGTTGCTTTTATATTTAGTCTCCTGAAAACACATTTCCCTCTTAGATTTATTTTTTATTGGCAACAGTTCACTGCACACACATTTCCCAACTCTGGATCACTTGTCGATTTGTCGATATCAGTTGATATCGGTGAATATGTAGAGACCAACAGTCACAGTTGTGGCTTCAGGTTTTCTTTTAGATTCAAACATTGCACTCTGACTGCACTTTGTCAAAACAATCCATGAATAAAGATTCATAATATATTTTCTCCATTAAGTGGTTGTACAGCACTTGAGCTTGTTTCTTAAATCCATCATCACTAGCACAGATCTTACTGATTCTATGTAACTAGCTATAATGGATAATTCTATAGTCAAAAACAGCTTTTCTTTCAATGGGTCCACAGTAAACTGATGTTTGCCGCTGCTCATGTCTGCTTGAGGTTAGCGGCTCAATTAACTAGTGTTATAACACAACTGAATGTGACTGAACTGTTAGAGGTCAAGTTGCATTGTGGGTAATGTAGGTGCCAGGTTGTGACAAGGAAGAAGAATGTATGGAATAAAAAAGACAATATATGTGGTTCTGCTGCATCAAATTTGATACTTTTTAGTTTACATTGACTTTTAATAGGCAAAACATTTGAACATGTGAAACCATTTGGATGTAACATTGAGGAAAACGTTTGGATTTTTAAAATATGAGATAAATTCTCAGAATGTATTAAATCATATCTGAAAATGTATTGAAATATGTACTAAAAATGGTGTGAAATACATCCGTAACAATCGTATTCCTATGCCCATTGCCACCTCCCACAGAATGTAAATAGTCATCATGCCTTCACACTTTAGTCATCATTCCCACTTAAAGGATGTTTTTTGGCACAATGCAATTACATTTTGTCCACAAAATGCAGCACATTATTCTATCATTGGGAATTATTGATCATTACTTAAAGGAATAGTTTGAGATAAAAGGAATAGTTTGATAGATAGTGTTTGTTCACTTACTTGCCAAGAGTCAGATGAGAAGATTGATACCGTTCTCCGTAAAGAGAGTGGTATCGATCTTCTCATCCAGCAAGAAAGCAAATAAGCATATTTACCATAATATCAAACTATTACTTTAAGCATTCCTACAACTCTGTTATATTATTGGAACAATAACCAAAACCCACTAATACCCAAATGGAAAATAAAGCAAATGTTTCATCTGAGGCATACACAAATATAACAGATGTAAAAGATTAGACAGTTCTTCTGTCCCACAGTGCATGGGTCATACTATTGTGTATTCTAATTGCCGTGTAGTTCAGTGCATGTGTGCTTGGGATACAGCTGTTTCAACTACAGATCAGCAATTTGGTGAGTGATGGCTCTATCGGATCTCCCCTAAGGGAGGAACAAACAAGAAGTCAATCTGCTTTTTTCCCTCTCCCTCTCCCTCCACAGTGCTTGGCTTGCTCTTAGGCCTGCCTGTAGTCGACAGATAATCTATTTGTGCTAATTTCATGTTTCTCCTTGCCCACTTCCCCCTTGAATAAGTCATTGCACTTGTCTACCCTCCTTAGTCTCTCTCTGTCTGTTTCCCTCTCTCTCTCTGCCACCATAAGCATCTATTTACCTTCCGCTGTGCTCTGCATTTCAGCTTCTTTTTTTTTTAAATCAGCAGTCTGCATTAGTCATTGTGTGGGAGAATGCCACGTTTGTGGGGCAGGCTGAGCCGAGAGGTCCAGATAACTTGGACCATCTGTTAACATCCACGCCACATGTTTTATGGCTGTAATCAAATGACCCACAGTCTTTTGTTAGTCCAGCAGTAATGAGATAAGTGAGGTATTTGAAACGTCAATAAGGCTATAAGTCGAATTGTCTAATGTATGCCTCATGTTTACTGTAGAATGATGGAAATGGAAGTGGGGCACCCAGGGATGACTCATGGTTGCCACTCAAAGACTAGAGATGTAAAGTGGCTGTAATCATACACACAATTCATTCTGCCTCCATTTATCATTTTGCTGTCCACATTGGCACTTTCTACACTATTCAGGTTCATGCAAAGATGACATTGCCATTATTAGACCATTATGAACCCAATTTGTGCAGAAAAGCAATATAGCAGATTGAATGGGATGAAATAGCATTTTACTGTTGTAGCTCATCGAAGTTTAGCTAGTTTTAACTTCTTTAGCTACAGATAGAAAGTTTTGTCCAGTGGTTCCCAACCAACAGCAGGTGTCCAAAGTGTCACAAGATAAGGGGTCATGAGCAAGCGGCAAACTCCGGGACTGAAAAATGAAGCCACAAACTGCAGTTCCTCGAATGGCCACTTGAGGCTGCCTCCAAAAGTGAGTCAATCCCCATAGACCCCCATGTTAAAATGCCCAACTTCATGGCAGAAATAAACATGTTTACAGCCTGGCACAGAAAACAGTTTTGGTCTTTGTAGCTAATTCCTATACAACTCACCCATTTAAATTATATTAAGGCTCAAATGTATGCATATTATGGGCTTGGCTGCACAGGAAGCTAACATAGACTGTAGGCTTCATTAGGCCCGCCTCAGCTCCACCACGCTCCACCTCTTTGCCCATTTTTGGATTAGCCGGAGTTAGGCGGCGTGAGGCACTGCCAAGATGGTGCCGGCCGGAACAATGGCTCTTCAGAAACCTATGGGTGACGTCACAGAGACTACGTCCATATTTTATACAGTCTGTGGTCGTGAGTGAATTAACTAGTAGCCATAGCTACTAGTGAAGTACAAAGTAAAATATTCCCTTCAGAAAAGTAGTACAGTAGAAATACACAATAACTTTGAATGGAAATACTCAAGTCAAATACAAATACCTCAACATTTTACTGTTTTAAATGTACTTTGTTACTTTGCACCACTGCCTTTTAGCACATACAGTACTGAAACAACAGTTTACAGGATAAACAGTTTTTTTTAAATCTTTTTTTATTTTGACAGTTGCTTCATACTATATTGTAGTGATAGTCATTCACAGTGTGATTAGATAACTAATTGTTTCGTGACCTGAATCTACCCTCTGACCTGTGCTTGCCTTCTCCCCTCCCTGCTCTTGTTTATCCACTTTCTCACTTCAAAGTATGCTGGGAAATGTTTCTTTTATTTATCCCTGCTGCATTTTGAGTTGCTTCAGTTTGAAGCTTGAGCTGCCTTCCTACTCTTGTGGGTCCACTGGGAGAGGACGCGTAGGATGGTTTATTAACTGGTGACCTGTAGTTTGCAACTGAAATATCATCACTCTCCTCATTGAAGGTTTCTGGTGTATCTCTGTTTCAAGGTTTGATTCAGCTTTGACTGGATTTACTTAAAACTAGAAGAGCACTCCAGTGCAGACTTCTGACAAGGCATGATCTCGCAATCTCACAATGGTCCCGACTTCAGGGGGCGTTTTCCCAGTTGGGAAATTTTTCCAATTATTCCAAAACCACATGAATGCAGCACAAATGCCCTATCTTGCAATGTTAACGAAAGTGAAAAATAATTTGTTTGTCTGCCTCGTGATTCAGATCCACTCCAAAAGTTGCTGGGTTCTTCCTTGGCCCATGCTACACCCGTCCACCAAGTTTCATGACAATCGGGCCAGTAGTTTTTTCCCTAATCCTGCTGACGAACAAACAAACGCACTGAAAATTATTGTCCTGAATAGATATTTGTGACTTGGTTGATGTCATTGGGGGGTGTTCTGCTTTTGACCTGTTATGATCTCAGTAGGATACTTTCCCTCACTTCATCTCTTTGCATCTGTGTCACTTGTTAGTGACAGATCTCAATCAGCCAGTCAGTTGCTGTCTCAGATGCTACCAAACAGCCCCAGCTGCCTCTTCATTCCCTTTGTCTCTTTCTTCCTTCTTCCATCAACACCTACGTCGCCTGTCGCTCCTGACTTCCGTCCAGGCCATTTCTCCACCTCTCTACCTTTTGATCCTCCTCCCTTGGTTCGTCTCTAGCTGACGCCCTCCCTGCTTGAGTCTGCCAGGTTGAGGAGCTCAAAAGAAATTTTCATCAGTCAGGGCAGAAACTTTTTTCACTCACCCTGTTCCGATGCTCTGGGAGTGCCTGCTTGATAAAGCTTTGAAAAGTATGCATGCCATGGGTGTTTGGACAGCAGAGCATCTTACAGCTGCAGAGAAGCAAGGGCAAGCTGGCAAAAAGAAACATGTCTGCATGAAATGAACCCTAATATGATGCATTAGTTTCATTTGTCCTGTTTTGACCAGTCTCAACACCTGCAGTCCCCTTATTGTCCTCATGCAGCTCCTGCATTGACTTGGCTTTTTGAAATGCTTGTTAATGTAGGTAATGAGAACAATAATGTTGCATTTGTTTCCAGTGGTTTACTTGTGTTGAGCACTTACCATTCACAATCATTTACTCAAATTGTCCTCAACTAGAGGCAGCTGTAGTGGGTGTGTTTCTGCATGAGAGGGTATTAATATATAGACGCTGCCCCCCTGTCCAATTAATTGGATATTCCCAGCTGCAAAAACCTCCCCAAGCAGTACACATGTGAACCGTGAAGGTAAAAAAGAAAGAATATGAGGAGAGGGCGGATTTGAAAAAATGCAATAGGCGGAGGCAACATATGAGGTGCATCGCATTGGCAGCAGTAGAGCGTAGTGCGCCGTATCTAGAGGCCACAGCTGCCTGCGCACAGTCATCTGCATATGGCTGCTGGCAACATCGGACCATCGTCGCCACGTCTGTGTCCTTTATGGCAGTGGACAAAAATGTGGCAAATTCCTGGATGGCGGGACAGAAATATTCTACGTGATGATGTTTTCCGTGTCAATCAAGCCTTGGTTCAGATGCGTAATTAATTAGCTCTCATTAAGGAGAGTGGCTATATTTTTAGCCTTGCCAGCAGTGTGGCTCTATGGATAGAAATGTCAACCCGTCAGCCTGTCGGTCCACCACTTTGGTCACCTTTGATTGGATTATCATGAAATTTGGTACAGATATCCATGGTGTCTAGGGGATGAGTCCTAATGACTTTGGTGATTCCCTGACCTTTACTCAGCATGAGGTTGACATTTGAGGTTCTGAGCAAAATCTCTTCACAGCTATTGGATGGATTGAGATGGCAAAACACATCTATGTCCCCCACAGTTTGAATTGTAATCTCTTTTTTTTATCTAGTGCCATCATTATGTTAAAATACCTGCAAAATTAATGACATTCCTTTAGCCGCAGCTGTAATTAGCATGTTAACAGGCTAAAATAAAGTGGCCACGGTTACCTTCTAAACACCAGCATGTTAGCATTGTCATTGTGAGCATGTTAGCATGTTAGATGTTAGATATAACAGTGCTTTGAGCTAAATGATAAGTGCATTGATAAGTCTAAATGGTAACCCTAGATTTGCGGAAACTCTCGCAAACTCTCCAGAGACTTGCTGCTCAACAACCTACCCTAACCTCAATCATTCAAGTTCAATGCCTAACCTCAACCATCTCGCAAGAATTTTGCAAATCTTAGGTTACCATCTAGACACGACCGCCCCACAGATCTGCTAGCATGACTGTAGACTGTAGATGCTACAGTGGCACAGGCATATTTCCACCATATTCAACCATCATATAAATAGTGAGGGTAATATGAAGTCAATGCACAACCATCCTTTGGCAGGATTGACCATTTAAAAAGACCAATATGTAGCAAAATACATGACTTTGATATGTAGAATAATATAATCTGTGATACAGTTTACAGAGACTTCTAGTAGCTGTTGGCCATAGTTTAGTCTCATAGCCAGACCTGTCTCCTCAGTGCTGGAGTAATGTCTGGCTCCAGTGCGTTTTCACTCAGATATATGGGACAAAAAAAACTCTCTGGCTTGTTTGCTTTTCTGTAAACCAATCACAATGGTCTTGGGCAGTGCTAAGCCCCGCCTGCAGCAAAGGGACTTTGAGAACGGGAACATGAAGGGGAAGGAGACGTTCAGGAAGTGAGGCGTTATGCCCGCACTGTTTATCCAGTAAGCCAGACTAGCCATTGTTAAAAATGCTCAAGATTACATGAAATGTATTAATTTTTCCACAAACTGCTATATCCTTCCAACAGTGTTTTTTGGGGGTGGCTGTGGCTCAGGAGGTAGACCGGGTCATCCTTTAATCACAAGGCTGGTGGTTTGATCCCCAGGTCCTCCTGTCCTCCTGTCCTCCTGTCCACATGTTAAATTTCCTTGAGCAAGACACTGAACCCCAGTTGCTCCCAATGGGCACCTTGCATGGCTGCTCCGCCACCCTTGGTGTATGAGTATGTGTGTGAATGGGTGAATGAGAGGCAAATTGTGCTTTGTCTGGTAAGGTGGAAAGGCGCTATATACTGTAACAGTCCATGCAGTCCATCAATAATCACACCTTGTAGCTTTGCTTTTTAGCCACTGACCAGGTCAGAACTTGGCTCTGTTAAAACTCCCACAGGGTTACACCAAAGCCAAAGTTACATTTGTGGGTTTTGTTGAATTACAGTGATTTAATACCATATAAAAAGTAGCACATGATTTCATGAAAGATGTTTGGCATGTACCTATCAAAGCAATTTGTCTCAACCTATTTGTAAACTCCATATGTACATGCCTGTTTAAGATGTAATTTTCAAAGTGGTGTGCCATTAGTGCACTTTTTGTTTTAAGACACACAATAAAAGTGGAGCTTAAGACGTGAATCTCACCTAACCAAGGCGTAAACAGCACAGATAATGAAATTAATCAGGCAAGTTAAATATGCATTTAATTTTCTTCCCAGAGATAGTACTATGTCTCACGGAGTACCAATACAATTAGGCACTTTTGTCAAATTTACTTTAAAAAGTACTGCAATCTTATTAATTTGGAGAATATAGTTAGGCAAAAACACATGGGATTTAGACTCATTATTAAAAGGCACACATGTAGTAAAGAGATAAAACTTCCATAGATAACCATTTGTCATACACACACATTTATGCAACTTCCAGGTATTTAGAAGCTGAGATT
>JAOVVB010143221.1:0-11997 GCA_028570985.1 Heterobranchus longifilis
TTTTTTCCATGTTCCATTGTTCTGTTATCTGATCTTTGTGTGTGTACATGCATGTTCACATGCGTGTTTCTCTTGCAGTAAGCTGATGCTGTGGCCCACTTTGCGCATGTTACTTCCTCTCAGTGTAGCCATGTTGACATTTTCTACCCTTCATCTATATCGGGTCACTCACTTCCTGTCCGCTGCTCTGACGCTGCTGGCGGCTTCCTGTTACCTTTGACCCCCATCTCAATCCACAAGACCAGACCGAAACAGCCTTATCGTGCCCCTGCATTGGTGCAGTGATTCCAGTGGGTTTAAAAAAAATCACGTGGTTGGTCATGCTGCTGAACAGGGTAACAGAAGTCCATACAGAGTTATGATTTCTCTATTAATCTTTTTTTTTCTCTTCGGGGTTGTACTGTACATTTGCTTATAGTTCGAGTCATAACAGATGACCAGCAGCCTGCTTATCCTGCCTTGGTGTTTCTCTGCTTCTGGGTGTGTGCCTGCGTGTCCAGCCTTAAATCATTTTTAATATCCAGTATGGGATTATTTTTCACAGTATGCACAACAGCCTTCCGATTAAATAAATCTCAAAAGACTATTTTTTACATCAACAGGTCATGCCTTTATACCAAGGTATATAACATGCCTTTTTTTTTTTTTTTTTTTTTTTTTTACATTGAAAACATTTTGCCATGCAATTTTTTTTTCCTGCAAATTTAGCTCTAATGTAGTCATTAGATCGGCCAGGACATGATGTCTGAGGTCTTGCTCTGGAGCTACGACCTGAAGATGGAATGAAAACGCTATCTCTGAACGTTCAGATGTTATAGAGGCGGCCATCTTGGAACAGCAGAACCAGGTTCTTACTCTGAACGCTTTGGTATTATTCCGCCTACATGTACAGCTAAGGTTTTCCAAAAATTTTATTATTAACATAATGATCTTTCCAGATTTGTGACAAATTTCTTTAAGGGAAAAAAACGTTTAAACGTTTGTAGTAGCTCCAGTACAAAACTGAAGAGAGAAATGTCAGTAAACGTGACTCCTTTGTTCAGGGTAAATGCAGAAAACTAAACTATTTTCAAAGCTTTTATACACTGTCTGGCCAGAAAAAGGTCACCATTTTGAAAGTGTAAAATTATTGGCTTGCATCAAGCAAAAAAAAAAGAAAAAAAGAAAAGTGGGAGTAAGAATTGTTAATTATTAAAACCTGGAAGTATAGTGTTGAAATATGAACTTTGTGCTAGAAATTTGGTTGAAAATAAATCATGGATGTGGATCACTTGAAGTTGCATCATAAAAAAAAAACTTGACAGTAGAAATCAGTCCCGTGTTTACTAAGTGTCTCGGAGTAGGAAATCGCTCCCATGTGGCCAAAAACTCCCAGAGTGATGTCATTTTGGTCCTACTTTTGGAGTAGGAGTAAGAGCAATTTATCAACATTCTTAAAATAGGAAATCACTCCTATTTCCATCAAAATGTAAGAGAGCTCCGTAGGTGTCCTAGAAGTTGTGTTAGGAGTTACAAGGCGGAGGAGAGACATTTTGGTAACATCGAGTGACACTGAGCTCATAAAAATACGTTTGGACAAAAATGGAATACTGTTTTTTGTAACACATCACATGCGGTATAAACATTAACGAACATTTTGTATGCTGTCTCCGCAGAGGTCTGCTGCTTTGCGTTTTTTTTAGTAACAGTGAAGATGCAGCTTTGGAAAAGTTATGATTTGGGTTCATCAAAGCTCCAATATCAGAAATGATGAATCAAACTCTGCTCTTACAGCACCACAGATTATGCACAGATTCATACCTTTCCCCGCCAAACAGCATGAAAAGAACGAAAAACGCTTAAAGCTGCATTTTTGCGCATCGCTGGTTTCCCTGGAGTTGCGGGCATCATCCAAGGCAAACGCATTACAATAATCATCCTGAGCACTGATGAGGAGGCTTATGTGGACCAAAAACATTATCACAGCTTGGACATTCAAGTGGTTATGGACGCAACATAATCATTGATTTAATATATACATATAATATAAAAAAATAATAATAATTAAAAACACATAAGCACCCATCATTTATAGTGTCCACTGTACAAGCCTGTTAAGGTAGTGTTATGATCTGGGGTTGCTTCAGTCGCTTACTGTAGGTTTAGGCTCAGCTACGTTATGTGGCAATAAAATGAAATTAGCACGTCACACCTATGGAGTTTTTCTTTTTCCCCTGATGGCACGGCCATATTCCACGCACGGAAATAGCGGTTCTTGCAGCATGAGGAATCATTTTCACGCATGACCTGGACACCACATTGCACACTAAGGATGCTCGAATGAAATTTAAATGTACGTGACTTTTTTTTTTTGGCCAGGCAGTGTAGCTTACATCACCTATGTGTACAGTACTTATAACGTTAAAAGGTCTTCTAGTATTTTACACAGGACCTTTTGTTCTTTCACAAACGTGTCTACGTCTGTACCGGTGGTGAAGTCTGTCATGGTTTAGTGTCGAGACAGCGATGGGATTGTAGTAAATGTGTCTGTAGAGCTCTCTCTCTCTCTCTCTCTCTCTCTCTCTCTCTCTCATTCTGCTGTCTCTCTGGGTTTAAAATCAGCACACACCAAATCGTCCCAGTCACTCATCCAATCAGATCAATCGGATTGCGAGCCAGTGCCTTGCTTCATGCCCTGCCCTTACCAATAAGGACAGATCAGTGATTGTCAATCTGACCAGCGTTGATGATTTGCTTCACCACTCCATTCTCTCAGAAATAGGAAAATGTTTGGAATTTCCCTCTTACATAGGACCAGGTTTCCCCAAAACACCCTCCTCCCATGAGGAACGACATGCTGGTGTGTCACCTGCACTGTGAATGTACCATGTTTGCGATTGTGATTTTGCTAACCACTGTTACCGTGCGCTTTCTTCTTTTACGTGCTGAAATCTAAATGCAAGCAGGTTTCTTTTTTTAGTGAAACTTTTGCCTAGGGGTTTTGTATAGATGTGTGTGTGTGTGTGTGTGTGTGTGTGTGATTTTTTTAAAATTGGTGTACACTGTGACATGCTGTGATCGTGATGTGTTTCTACACCGTCATGGCTGACTACGGCAAAAAGTCACCATCTTTCGTGGTGAAGAATAATTTACTGTTTTTTTCTTTCTTTTTGTTTTTACGCAATTTCACCCTTAATCGGATCATTTCCCCCAAGAAATGTTTGGTGTCCTGTGTTTTTTGCACTGGAGTTAAAAGGTAAAAATATGCACACAATTGAAGTCTGATTAAAACCATACAAGCTTACTGGTGTGGATTAGGATGAAGATCTTCTATAAGCATGAGCAAAATTTCATGCTGTTTTTTAAATTAATTAATTAATTTATTTTTTTATTTTTTAATAAATATTTGAGTAGGCTAGAGTTAGGTCTAATACACAATGGATTTCCTGGTGTGAACCTTCTCTTTTCGGCCTGAACCAGATACAAGAAGAGGTAGTATAGTAAACTTTATTTATTAACTTGCAGATCACTGCCTCCTGAACCAGAATACTGTTGTGGCAAAACCTGCCCTGAGCACGACTTTATATAAAGTCTGAATCTATTGGCTACAACAACAAAAAAAAAAGGGGCAAATTCCAGCAAATGCTCATGAAGGCGTCTAATTTCACGGAATTTGTGTGCATGTACACTGAAAAACATGAACAATGAGCATTTACTCTTAATGTGTCAGAGCTGATATTGTCCTTTAGTGCAGCGATTCTTTAGTACTGGACAGAAGAAAAATTTAAATCAAGTGATGTTAGGTGTGCTGTTCTGATTCAGGTTACTTAAGAAACCATTGTGTGTCCGAAATAAAACTTTTTGTCCGCCCTGGGATATTACCCTGAAGCATTTTTTTTCCCTGTACAAATGAACTGTAACTGTTTATTTAAAAGAATCTGGTGTATTGCTGATGATTTATTTTATTTATTTAAATTTTTTTGGATTTTAGTTTCTTGGTCATTCTTTCCTTACACTACTGTTTGAATTTTTACATACACGAGGTGTTCAGGTCAAGCTGGGACTTTTGATTGCGCTGAATAAAAGAACATAGCTTGGTGATTGCCTTTCGTGATCACACTTTCTACCTTGATGGTGTCCAAGCACTAGTGAAACACTGCAATAAGTGCATTGGTGTAACACGGGATTACTTAGAGAAATGGAGGCAGTTTTTACTCTCGTATGTGACCCGTTATTGTGCATAATGAATAATCCCAGCTTGACTTGAACGCTCCTCATGCACCTTGAACGCACCTTGTTTAAGCGTTATGTTTACAGGACAGTAGTAATGTGTACTTCTAATGAACAAATAAGACACAGGTTAAAAGTATGAGCTGCTTTTTCTTGATGGAACAATATTTTATAATAAAAAAAAAAAAGACTTTTTCCACGTGCCACTCTGTGTTAACACAGTATCTGTATATAAGGTACATAATATTTCCCATGATTGAAAGCTGACTAATGCTTTATTATTATTTTGGTCCACATGAAGCTTAAGCTAAAGCACTTGTGGTTACTGTTGTCTTAATGCTGTTACTAAGCCTTGAATTATTTCTTATTAGCCAAGAACACTTAAAGAAGTTACTTGATGTGTTGTCAGAAATGCTGCCAATAATAAGTAAACATGTAAATGTTGGTTTCTTTTTTCTTTTTTTCTTTTTTTTTTTTTACAGTTTCTCATGAAGGATTTATTGCTAATTAGTGCTGGATTGAATGTCAATCGTTTTTTTAATTTGAATTTCTAAAATCTAATAGAGTGCGATGGATCAAATACGAAGTAAATATTCAAAATGTCAAGACTTGATGTAGTCCTGTAATTAATCCAGCTCAAGGCTACTGCTGATGATTGCCAAGGTCGAGTGTCCAAGTGAACTTCTCAGGATATAAAATGTGTTATGTAGATGGCTTTTAATGCTTTTTTTTTATGTGAATATAATCTACATTCTAACTAATGTTTACATTTGGGAACTGTAAAAAAAATAATAAAATGTGAGCGAGAGTTTGAGAGTTTTTATTTTTTATTTATTTTTTTTTTTATTTCAAGTTTTAGTTCTTGTCAGTTGTTTAACTTGATAAAACATTTTGGATCACAATGCGCTGTTTTCCCACTGCTTATCTCTTGTAGATTAGAGCGGCTAAGGCTGATAATGGTGGTATTCTGACAGAGAGCACGGCTGGGTCATGTGACAATCATATTATTGCTTTACTCACGCCAATATAGGATTAGCATTCTTTCAAAGGGCATCGAAGCACCACAATGTGCCACGTGCATAGGAACTAATGGAAGTAAGATCTCATTTGGTTGAGAGCTCCAAAGTGTCCCGATTACTTTCTGTCACTTGTTTAGTTATATTATGAGGGCTGTACCAAAAGTATTGCAAGGGCCAGCATAACCCTTTTTATTAACTGACACAGGTGGCTCAAATTGCAACTCAACATGTTCTCCTTTACAAGAGATGCATTTGCCCCATTGCTGAACCCAATTCTCGAATCCTCTTTGAAAATCCACTCTGTCGGAGTTGATGGTCTCCCACTATACTACAGAATGTTTACAGAGATGACAACGTACATAGCTAAAGAAGACAAACCATGCAGTGGGAGACCATCAACTTTCAGCTTTTAATTTCAGGTGTTTAACCAAAAAGCTGCATTTATAATTTAGGAATTACAGTTATGTTTTTGTTCCACTTCCACTATTTTCACAGAATCATAAATATAAAAATTATTTGTAATACTTAAATGCAAATACTTTGCCATCAATGGCTGCCTGAAGTCTGGAACTTTCCTGCAACTGCCATCAGTTGCTGCTTGTTTGTGGCGGTTCATTCACATTTTTTTCCTTGCTAATAAAAAAACTAAAACTAGCAAAGCAATGTTGAATGGGGGAAAAATGCTTTGGTTTGAAGTTTCATTTCATAAGCAGCCAATCACTTTTTAATTAACTGAGGAGCAAATAAAAGAGTTAGCTATTAAAATTTAATTATTCTATACTGAACATATAGGCTAAAGCATAACAACAATCAATAACTCATTATATTAGAATCAGTGTGTTAAGGCTCTGCGTTACTGAACGGAAGGTTGGTGGTTCAACCCTGCTCCGCCCGGTTGCTGCTGTTGGGCCCTTGAGCGAGGCACTTAACCCTGTCTTGTCCAGGGGTGCTGTATAACGGTGACCCTGCGCTCTGACCCCAGCCTGCTAACAAGAAGCTGGCATAGACGTAGAATAGAGAATTTCACTGTGCAGTAATTTATATGTGACAAATAAAGGCTGAGAAAAAGTTCACTCCTCATTCGCATTACTGAATCTACTGAACTCCTCATCCTTCGTGTCGCTGTTAAACAGCCCTGCCAACTCTGGGGGGAGATGAAGTGATGTGTTCTCCTCTGACCATCCGCATCAGTTCCTGGTGTGCAGGTATCCTGTGCAGTGTAGACCCATCCAACAACACCTTGAAATAGAAATCAATAGTAATAGATATATAAAAAAAGGGCTTCATTGAGAGAATCAGAGACAGGGTTTTACCGCAAAGCATGCCAGTGGATCTACAAACTGAGATTTGTGCCCAAGTCTCACCCACACCCATAGTGTCCATACTCTCAGCTGCACATTGTAGACTTGTATATACTAAACATCCGTTTAGCACACTTAAGTGCTCGTAGTACTGTTTGAAATCACAGTATATAGGCTAATGGTTTAATAAACACATTATCCGATCAGCAGTGGCTCCCTTTCAAGTCTGCTACTTCCTCTCCAGGTTTCTTCCTCCCGTCATCTCGGGTATCCATTCACCCTATACTTATAACCTTCCTTATTTCATTCTGTTCCCCCACAGTCTCATTCTTCCTATTCTGCCTTTCCCTTCTTTTTTTTCTCTTCACCTCTCAATTCCATTTATCTTCCTTCCATCTTCCATTCAATTTCTTCCTTCCTTTACTTCTTTTCATTTATCATTTCACTTCCTTCCTTCCTCCCTCCCTTCTCATTCTGTTCTATTCCGTCTCTCCTTTCTTCCTTCCTTTCCATTCCTTCTTTCCATATATCATCTGAATTCTTTCTTTCTTCCTTCCTATATATTCATTTCTTTCTTTCTTGTTCCCTTTTTTCTTTTCACATACTTTACCCTTGATTCAAGTCTTCTTTTTTTTGGCCATCCATTTCTTCATACATGACAGACTACAGAAAGAAGAAATGGAAAACAGGAAGAAACAAAGGAAATAGGAAGGAATTCTTTTCTATTTTTCTTTCTTTCATTTATTAGTTTATTTCGCTTACTGTATGTCCTTCCACACTTGCCTCTATCCTTTTCTTGCCCTTCCTTCCTCCCTTCCATCTTAAACTTCTTATCCTCTGTCTTTTCTTCACTATTTATGTAGATTCTATCTTTTCTACCGTCCTTTATGTCTCGTTCATCTTTTAACCAATTTACCTTTTTATTTTTTCTGTTTTATATATATAAATATATATAAATTTTAATGTTTGTTTTATATAACTTTATTTATTTATTTTATTTACCTTAGTGATTCAACTCACTGATCAACTCATTTTATTTTATTTCATTTTATACTATATTTAATATTGTGGATCTTAATTGTCTACTATTTTATTTGTAACGATTTTATTCTCATACCTTTTATGTCCAATATAAAGTGTCATTAGGTATTTAAAAAGGCACTTATAATAAATAAAATGTATTATATTTGTATATAATCGACATGTTGTTGTAGTGGTTAGCACAGTTGCCTTGCAACTCCATTGTCTGGGTTTAATTCCTACCTCTGTTTGCAAGGAGTTTTTATTGCATGTTCTCCCCAAACTTGGTGGGTGTCCTCCGGGTACGCCGGTCTGCTCCCACAGTCCAAAGACATGCAGATTAAGCTAAGTGACGTTCCCAAATTGCCCTTAGTGTGTGAATGAGCATGTGACTGTGCACGTGTGTATGCCCTGCAATGGATTAGTACTAAGTCCAAGGTGTACCCCACCTTGAGTCACCTGGGATAGGCTCCCATATATATTCGCTGCTTTGCGACAATGACAATTGTTAAAAGCGCTATACAAATAAAATTTAATTTAATAATAATAATTATATCATACTGTATATATCAATATTTAGCGTATAGCAATCAATCTCATATTAAAATATTTATACAAGTTTTTATTTTCCTGAAGTGTGGTTACATTTTTTGACTGATACTGTGTGTATGGGAAAAAAGACAGGAAATACTAGATTCTATCCCCTTTTCTTCATTTTTTTCTTCATTTTTCATTTTATTCCTCTTCTCTTTCTTCCATTCATTTTTCCCCTTCAATCCTCTTGACTTTCATTTTACTGCCTTCTTTTTACCACTTCAAAATTCTTCCCTTGTTGAACTTCTTTTATTATTGCAGTCTTTATGGCCCACTATATATTGTATTAATTCTGTACATATTTTTGTACAGAATATGTACAAAAATACACACACACACACACACACTTTTGCCCCTGCAGGAGCGGTCTGTTTCCATCAGCTGCTCAAACTGCTGAACCGTGCTCTCTGTGTGTGTGTGTGTGTGTGTGTGTGTGTGTGTGTGCACGCTGTGAGCTGCCACTGCAGGGGAAGACGCTGGGACAGGAGGCAGTGCAGAAATCAGCAGGGTGTCTCTGGATCTCTGTCATGCATTAATATTCCGCGCAGGAGGACAAGCGCTGGCGGAGAGACGGAGTAACACACACACACACACACACACACACACACTGGCCGAGTCGGTTCGGCTCGGCTCGGCTCGGTTCGGTGAATCCGCCTGTCGAGTCGTGACAGCAGGACAGGGGAGTGACCGGTGTAGCCGCCGGACCCTGGGGACAGCGCTGCGCTCGGGTCTCTCGTTAATGCGCACTTTCCCCGCCGTCGTCACCTCAGCGAGATGCGCACGAGGTAAGCCGCGTTCTCCTCGCGCCTCATTTCTAACACGCGCACGTAACCAATCAGCGGTTCCTCCTGTGACTAAGCAGATCTCTGCAGACTCATCAGGCTTTGCAGCACTGCGTTACTGCGTGCTTTTCTGCCCTGGACAGAGGTGTTGATGGACAGGACAGGACAGGACAGGACAGATGTGTTGACAGGGGTTAGGTGTTGCTCAGTGATGCAGCAGTAAACAGCACAGCTTCATGGGAATTCCCAGCTGCGCGTGTGGAGCAGCACGCGAGATAATGCGCAGCAGAAAACAACGCGCTGGTCACGTTCGCGCCGCTGTGTCATGTCTGTAAAGACGCGTTATAAGCTGCTTATGAAGGAGGATCCTGTTCACATTGCCTATGACGTCATGTATCCCCTATGAAAACACCTCGCTGTGGTGCACTTTCATGGTCTTTCATTTTTTTGAATTGAATATATTTTGATTATTATTATTATTATTATTACATTCAACCTATGTAACCCACCAGGTGGGAATTGAACCCAGACTCTGGAGGTGCGAGGCAACAGTGCTAAAAACCACTGAGCCACTGAAGCCACCAAATTATTATTGTTAGAAT
Organism: Heterobranchus longifilis; assembly: GCA_028570985.1. Lineage (NCBI taxonomy): Eukaryota > Metazoa > Chordata > Actinopteri > Siluriformes > Clariidae > Heterobranchus > Heterobranchus longifilis. The sequence goes on from JAOVVB010143221.1 coordinate 9,528, forward strand.
TATTATTATACTGCAAAATTGTAGATCAAATGTAACCCAGTTTGTAAATCCAATGCTGGATCACTATGATCACACACTGCTGGATTAGGTGTTGAAACAATCACAAACAAAAATAAATAAATCAAGCTGAGAAAATTTTAAACCAAACTACAGGTTGGTGGATGGATGGATTTGGATCACCCAAATGATGATGGGTTCCCTGTTGAGTCGGGTTCCTCTCAATGTTTTAAAGGGAGTTTTTTTCTTGCCTGCGTAGCCCTCGGCTCGCTCACCCGGGACAAACGGATCATTTAGATTAATGCATAATTTCTCACACCTTTCATACTCATTTCCATAATTTTCTTTTAAAGTCTGAAAATCCCCCTTTAAAATCCTACAAATTTAAAAATGTTGGCTTTGTCAAGGTTGAGGACCCAGTATATCAAACCTACAGGGGGCTCAGGGCTTTACCAGCACCCCTGGATCGACGTAAGGATGGATTGTTGTATTTATGACCCAGACTTTCAAATCTTTCTCTTTGATGAATAAATATTCATTGTAATAGTTGCACAATTCAATTAAATTTTATTTGTATAGCGCTTTTAAGAATTGTCATTGTCGCAAAGCAGCTTTACACAATCAAAATAATTATTTAAGTTTGTATGGAATGTGAGTGTGCATGAATCAAAATGAGCAGATCGACCCTGGTGAGCAAGTCGCGGGAGGCAGTGGCAAGGAAAAACTCCCTGAGATGGTAACAGGAAGAAAGCTTGAGAGGAACCGGACTCAACAGGGAACCCATCCTCATTTGGGTGAAACAGAGAGCAGAAATTGATCTGCATTTATACTGTGTGTTAGGTGGCAGCCAGTCCAGCTATAACAGTTGATGTTAATATGGAGTCCAGGAAGTTATTGGAGACAATTGCAGTCTTGAACTATCGAGCGACCACAGCCAAGTCAAGTCCTCAGAGAAACAGATGTCAACACCAGTCGAGGACAGAACCGTCTTTATGGTAGAGTGAAACCATCCCCAGACACTAGACGCATCCCAAAGACGCATCCCAAAGACGCATCCCATTTGCTTTTGGTTTTAGCTTGCCACAAATCTTTTTAAAAAAAGATTGCTGAACAGGCTGTGTTAATTAATTTTCTACACCAAAAATCACCTGCTTTTACATAAATAAATTTTTTTTTTTAAATGAATAGAATTTCTTGTACAATTGCTTAGTGGTTAGAAATGTCACCTTGCACCACCAGGGTCCGGGTTCTATTCCATTCTATTCATGTCTGTGTGCATGGAGTTTGCATGTTCTCCCTGAGCTTGTCCAAAGACATGCAGGTTAGGCTACTTGGCTTTCCCAAATTGCCCGTAGTGTGTGAATGAGCATGTGGGTGTGTGTGTTCGGATTGGCACGCAATCCAGAATGTACCTCGTCTCGTGTCCTAAGTCTCTTGGAATAGGTTCCAGGCCCCCTGCAACTCTGTACACAGGATAAAGCGGAATAGATGATAAGTGAGTGAGTGAATACAATATTTTGTACATTATGTTCAACAAGGTTGGAAAATTTCATTTTATTCATCTTTAAATTATATTCATCTTTCGGTAAGTGCATCATCCTGGTCAGGGTCACAGCAGAATTGGAACCAGTCCCAGGACGCCTGGTCACGAGGTGGGAATAAATCAGTGAAAATGACAAAATGTTAAGCACTAAGCAAAGAACAGGACAATAAATTTCTCCCAGTACAGCACCACGGTGACTGAAGGTGTTATTTAGTCCAGGATAGGTTTCACCATTATCCAGTAAAGCATAACTGAACCAGACGCTAGGTTTTCCTGCAAAAGCGTTAAACTAAGCATTGGGTTTAAGTGGAAACTTATCTGCAGCATCATATCAACCACTCTAAAGAATCGAACAGTGGCGGCTGGTGCAATTTTTTAAAAACTTTTAAGAATCGCCTGTAAAAGGCCATAAGAAGTGCTGGAAAAGCACCGAGTGTAAGCTCAGCCACGATCACTTGATTGCTGCTTAATTAGAAGATCAGGTCGATCTGGTCCAAGCTCTTTAACTTTTTTTTTTTCTTCCTCCGATCACCTTGCGAAGGGGTATTTTAGCAAAGAAATTACAGAATTTTCTCTTATATTTAGCTGGCTGGATAAGACTCATTGAGAATGGTCCAATCACATGAGCCCAAATATTTAAAAACAATATTGATTCGCTAAAAACAAAAGTGGGAGGGTTCAGGGCGCACATCCCGCCCCAAGGATGATTTGAAAGAATCACATGCTTTTCAAAAATTTACGTCCCTACATAGTCACTCGTTTGTCCGGCGCCCCGCAAACGCGAACACAATTGAACGTAATACAAGTTTGATCTTTTTTTTAATTGTACATTAATTATATTAAGAAATACAGAGGAATATTGTGACTAAATGACTTTATTTCATTATTAAAATAAATAATTATTATGTTAAATAATTACATGTTAAAGTA
>JAOVVB010143232.1:0-11997 GCA_028570985.1 Heterobranchus longifilis
ATGACACTAAATAATTGCTAAATATAATTTTTGAGGAAAATGTGTTTGTGATGATGGAAAAACATTCACTAAATAATTGCTAAATATAATATGGACAGCTGATTGTTTTTAATTTCGACATGGGCAGATCTCAAATTGGACAAAAGCTCCTTTGCATTTCTTCATGAAAACGAATGACAGGTTTTCCATGTAGGTCTATGCTGAAATGGAATACATCACTTTATGTTTAGTGATTTCATTTTAATGAGGCATTCATGTCACAATGAAAAACACTTAATTCGGTCATTAAAGACAAAAAGCTAGATAATTGTTTTTCAGGCCAAACTTTCCCATACTGCCCTGCCAGAACACTTTTGCCACTCCTTTGGCACCTTTCTAGATCTGCCACTTCTACTGGGTTATCTATAGAAATAGGAGACATGGTGGAAAATTAAGAAAAACAATTATAATGATTCATGAAGCTTCATTTGGCCATCACTACCGATGGGTGATGTCACGGAGACTACGTCCATATTTTATACAGTCTATGGTTTTTGCAATCAGTAAATAAGCTCTCTTCTCTTCGTGCCACTCGACACATGCAGGGGAAGGTCTCTGTGTTCCTGTCTTTCATGCTCTGATCATGGAGCTGCAGAAGAACGCCAGCCAACTGTAATGTGAATTAAGGCCCTGAAAGAGTGTGTGCCAGCCACCAAGGCCCTGCTGTTCCAGGATGACAAGCTTTAAGTCAAAGCCCCGCAGCCAAAATATATCTGTTCGAGCAGAAGGTTCATCCTTTCAAAAATGACGATCCTCCTAAATTAGGGTGATGAGTGAGGTACTGGCTCAATGATTAATGCCACCTAATCTCATTAAACACCTCAAAGCTAACACTGAATATTATCAATTCCCTGCAGGATTTGTGAGTTTTTCTCTTTATACAGTGTATGTGGTTTGAGCAGGATCCGACGACAGTTCAGGGTAGCATTTGTTTTCAGCTTTATCCACAGAAACACAAGCCTGTTCCAGCCCTGCTTTAATTTTCAGTCATCTTTCTTAAGTGACCAATATAACTTTATTTAAGCTGGGGTGCAGTACTCTTACATATACATAAACATCCATTACATTCAAGCCCTTGCCAAACAGGTTCACACAAAGCTGATTAAGCCTACTGGTAATGATTTCCAAATGAAGCTTCATCAGCCATTAGTTGTATTTGTTGACCCCACTAGATGGTGCTCATGGTTTAAAAGAAAAACTCCCAAGGAATGGTAATTCAGTGTGCTTTCAACCCTTTTAAAATAAAGCATAAAGCATGAAGTTTCATGAAGCTTCATTTGGCCATCACTACCTATGGCCACCAGGGAAGGATCTCTGTATTTCTCAGTATACCAGGGTTGTGGTGTCTGTGGTGACTTTCCCATGCTTGCGCACGAGAAGTGACACGTTTTACGTCAACCAGCCAGAGCTAAAGGGGGCAGGAACTAACGGAGCAGCAGCTAGGAGTATGGCAAAGTGGCAAACTCCAGGGCTGAAAAAATGAAGCTAACATGGAAGTGCCAAAAACGGCAATTCCTCAAATGTCCAGTTGAGGCTGGCTCCAAAAGTGAGTCAATCCCCATAGACCCCCATGTTAAAATGCCCAACTTTACAGCAGAAATAAACATATTTACAGCCTGGTACAAAACCAGTTTTGGTCTCTATATCAATAGCTATAGCTCTAGTTCACCCATTATATAGAGAGCCCCAGGGATGAGCCCTGTTGTAGGCCAACAAGGAAGCTAGCAACGGCTTGGTTCCCTCAACAAAAAACCTATGGGATTTGTCCATTACATTTTGGATCATTGCAGAAAATAAGCTCTCTAGTGAATACAAGTTTATGATACTTACACGTTTTGTCTGGCAAGATAATCTCTCCATATGAACACCACTTTTATGATTTTTGAAATGTAAATGCAATTGGCAGAAGTAAAAAGATAACGTTAGGCTACAAACGAACTACCCAATTCTTGCATGTCACCACCATCACCCTACTAAGCTGACAGTAGCGTTTAATGTCCTTGACAACCTCTGTATTCTCATTTAGCCACTTGTTAACAACTGCCTATTTAAAGATGCCTAAAAGCTTCAAACCAGCAGAGTATTTATCAACATATTTTATGTCATAGAATAAAACGTTAAAATCGCTGAAGCTTGTGTTAACCACAGATTCTAAAAGTGCTAAAATGTCATTTCCGGGATTTAGAACTACAAACTGGGGCACCCTGTTAAAGCTGAGCAAAAAAAACACCAGAGCGAAGTGGGACCTCTTCTTGCAGCTATCCTGTCTTTGTCAAGTGGCTCCAACTTGTACTCCATATTCCTTCATTCATTCGGCCCGATGGCCGATGGTGTAACTATCCAGCAGCAGTTCAATGAGGGTTACCGTCCAGTTTTTACAGTTTTTACTTTTCTTTTCTACTTTTGGACCTGGAAAGCTCTTTGAGATGACAGACTGTGATTCAACATGAACTTGAATTAGCAGCAGCTGTTAGCCTGTGGTTATCATGATGGCTATGTTAGCAGAAGGCTATGCTATTAACAGCATTTTCTCTCCATCTCTGAGACGCTTTGCCTAGATTGTCACTTGTTTTATTGTTTGTGTCTCCATGTTCGGATACCCGCAGTAGAAGCTACCGTATCGCGGCTTCGGCCTCTGGGCCTCATAGCACGCTAATAATAGAATAATAATAGAATATAATAATAATGCTATCTGACCAAGGTGACTCTGGGGGTGGTGTGACAGGAGACGTAAACACAGGAGACGAGGTGGCAGGTCCCAAGCAGAGCAGCTCTCCACACTGTTTCACAGTGTCCCTGAACAATAAAGTGAACTGCACTTAAACACAGTTTAGTCCCTCTGTGTACTGCACTGTATATACATGGAAGGCAATAGTGTTATCTAATAGTTTAGCTGAACTGTAGCCCCTTTGGCTTGTTTTACCGAAGACACATGCATGTGCATCTGTGTTAGTAGAACAGCCAATAGAAACGCTCTCTCTGAGGGCCTAGATTTTCTAAATCCTGAAACAGAGCCAACACAAGGTGCAGGAGTCAAGTTTTCTCTCAGACTACTGAATTACAATATGAGGAATGGTTATTATGGGATTTTTGCCCAATGACACCAAAAATATTCTGCCTCCCTGAGCTTTAAGGCTTAAAGATATACATAATTAAGAGGGGCCGATTTGAGTGACAGGTGGGCCGTCAGAGTTGGCGAGCATAGACTGTAGGCTTCATTTGGCCATTCAGCTCCATCCATGCTCCACCCTTTTGCCCATTTTTGGATTAGTCATGAGTTAGGGGGAGTCAGGCACTGCCAAGATGCCACTTTGAGCGCTAACTTCCTCGTTGGCCTACAAATACACATCATCCCTGGGGCTCTCTATATAACCGATGAGCTATAGCTATTGATATAGAGACCAATGTAAATATGTTTATTTCTGCATTTTAGCTCTTCAGAAACCTATGGGCACCACCAGTGCTGACCGCAACACTAGAGTGTGTGTTTGTGGGTTGCAAGTGTAATGTGATTATCCAGACGAGTTCTCACCGTCAGTCAGTAACTTGTGAACGTTAGTCCAAAGATGTTGTTGGAAAACTTTACAATAGAAAAGGAAATTGATTAACAGAACAAAGTAAATTACAGAGAAAATTACTAGAAAAATTACTAGAAAAAACTAGCGCTAAAACGGAACAAGAGGGTGAATACAGGTATATTCAGACAGACAGTATGGGAAAAAATTATGTTTTTTTTTTTTTTTTAACATAAAGCATGTAAACATGTTCTAGTAGAACAAGTGTGAACGTGAAAATGAACATAATATGAGCCCTTTAATTTGAGCCAAAGCTGTTCAAAGTCCCTGAATCTAATATATCATGTCCATCTTTGTTTTTCATTATAATGCTATGATCAAATATCCAAATAATGACATAATACTCCCTCAGTTGTTGTTAGTGGTGGTCTAAAGCACGATTCTGGTGTTCAGTGTTCGGCCACTAGGGGGTGCTGTAACACCGGCTGCCACCCTGTTATGAAACCTTTGTTCCCCTTTGTCTGACTGCAGCACTGCTGCAATGTAGACAGACAGGGGTGGGGACCTTCTCCTCACTGCTCCGTGTTACCTCTGTGTGTGTGTACGTGTGTGCATGGATATGTGTGAAAGCGCATGTGTGTTTTGTCTTACTGCAGCAGTGCTCTGCTGTAGACTTTTCTAGGGAGGGGTCTTTCTTTCTGTCTGTTTTCTCTCATATGTATAATTTCTCTTCATTGATTGTCATGACTACTTATCAGAAAGCAGGATACAAGTGAAACATGAATACACACACATACAGTAGTTCAATAATCAGTAGCTCTAAAACACATTTTAAAATGTGTAATATGCAGATGTGCAAACCATTCAAAAGATCATCTGAGTCTAACTCTGAGCAGTATTATTATTCCTGTCATGTCTGGCTCTTCTGATTGCTCTCTGGCAGCTAGATTAAGCAGATATCTGATGCTGATGCTCCTGATGAATGAAACACACACACACACACACACACCCCCACACACACACACACACACACACACACACACAGGAGCAGCAGCAACAGCCCTACAGAGCAAGAATGAAACACACATCCCAGAGAAGGGGCACAATGTCAGACAGGTGTGGTTAAAACATGCAGAATCTGTATAGAAGATATGTATACAACTATTCTCCCAGCTTCCATTCAAACCATATTGACAGTGCACTCAGCTGTCTTCACTGTGACCTCAGTTTAACCCTCCTGCTCTGTCTGGCTGCATGATGCTGCAATGTACCGTGCAGCAGCAACGACACACACAGCCATTCACATTCTACTGTGCTACTGGTGGGAAGGAAGGAAAATGAAGAAGAGAAAGAACAGCATAGGTAAACACTGCAGCACCCCAGGGCCCGCTCTGTCAGGGTGGGTTAGAGTGCAGATCTATTAGCCGGGTGCTGATAAGACAGCTCTGCTAATTGCCGCTCATTATCTTCTTACATTTGCTGCAGTAACGGCACTTAACTGGTGAGCGTACTGGACCCACTGACCCACTTAGAATGGGAGAGATGGGCGATAGCACCCACGGGAGCCCCAGCCTGCTTGAGATGGTAGAATGTCAGAGAGTGGCAATTCAGTGAAGAGTGGGTGCTGCAGACACAGTTACAGTCAATACACAATTGTAGCCTTCTAAAAACAACTTTAGGAGTGTGTTGAGCATTGTTGTAATGTTATAACGTTACTGTACATATTAGCTTGGTGGCTGGCATGAGCCACTTGTCATAGTAGTACATCATAGTAAGATATTGACAAAGCAAAAAAAGAAGTGAATACTCGATACGTTGAACGAATACTCGAGTACTCATCATGGATGTATAATAAAACCTTGGTTACGGCGCTGCTGCTCAGCCTTGCAGCCAATTCTTTTCCAGTGGCCACTTGAGTTACTGCAACGAAAAATCCCCCTGCGGCCCAAAAAATATTTTATCCATAGACCACCATTGTAAAAGAGATGTCTGTGAAACTGTTGACAGGACACCTCCAACTGCAAACAAGGTTGATTATGAGAATTTTGAATCCATGGACTTTTTATGTTTGTAAAACCTTCCTCAAGCAGAGAAAAGCAATTTAAAAATCTGTGATGTCATCACAATGTAAAGTCTATGAGGCGTGCAAGAACTTGTGGGCGGGGTTGGCAGGAGAAACGCTACTGCGCATATTCAGTGGGCCACATAACATGGAAGTAAACCCGGAAGGTTTTTTGGCTGATGAAAGAAATTCTGAATGAGATTACACAGAGCAAGCCCGGAGGTCAGTACTTCCGCTTTTCCACTATAGTGAGATGAGTAGAATTTCTACCATCATGAGGACAATAAAATCATGTAGGGAACTCTTTACTCACCAAAATAGAAATGGTCAGTATCATATCAATTTTCTCCCAGATTTCATCATTCTAGTCTTACCTGTCAGTTTCTGCTTCTTCGCATGATCTGTGCAATATTTTCTTCTGATAAACAGCTTGGCCTACATCAACAAAATGTGTGAATCGGATTTGGGGACAGCTGATGTTGTGGAGGGAAAGTAAAAGTGACTTGCATTAGGGAGGTACAAAATAACAGGACAAGATTCAAAGCATCCTCCAAATAATGTGTGAGACTTTGAACAGAAATGTTCCAGTATAGTGCTCATAGGGTGTGTAGCCCGAACCGTCTGCTTTGTTTGCCAGCCATGTGTTTGTTGTAGTTGACATGAATTAGCTTAATTGGAAACCAGAAGCCTGTTAAAGACATAAAGCCTCAATAACAGCTGGATGTCTTAATTACTCAGCATTGATTAAACATCAGCATCACAGACATTCTGTCTCTGTCACTTTCACTGGATGAACAGCAGGCACACAAAGTACCTCATCTAAGTGTATTTCATTATTCAAAAGTTATTGACATTTCATTTATGGGAAACTGGTGATTATACGGTTGAGCTACTCTTTCAACTCATGAAGTCAAACTTTCCAAAGCAGACTGTACAGTATAACAATTTGGTGAATCGACTTTTAACTTGATAACAAAAACCTGCATTCAGTTATATTTTCAAGTGACTTAATGCGACATGGTTAGTGTTAAATTTACCTTGCATGGCAGCTGGATTCCTGCGATATCACGAAAATCATGGGATCGCACAAATCCATCTTTCCAGGCTCCAGTACAATCGTTTGGGTCTGGTCAAGATCTGATCAGTGTCTTACAAGGAGCTACTGATAGCTATGGGCGTGGTTTAGGTGTTCATTCATAACAACAATGGCGGCTCCGTGTAGATGCTGCGATACTGCAATAGCATCAGTTATATCAGAACTGGAGAAAATTTCTTCATTGAAAGAAGAGCAAAGAATGACACTGAAGGCTTTTCTGCACTTCTCCTGACTGACTTCGACGAGTTTGATAGACAGATGGTTCGCCCAATCAGATGCCAGGTATTTTTTTAAGTGCCTGCCCTTTTCCAAACAGTTTCTAATGACGGCTTCTCAGAAGGTACTGTGAAACAACCATCTGACGACGTCAGGTTAGTGTCAAATGACATGTAGTGTCAAACCCACACGGAATAACAATTATGCACCTATTGAAGGGGATGTTCAAAAACATATTTTTCTCATACTGTCTGTGCTGGAATCACCCTTAGTCTGAATCCATTAAAGTGCCTGTCTCTTTAACCCCCCCCCCCCCCGAAAAAAGCCCACTTTGCTTTGATGGGTCAGCATTTACAGGTCTTCCGCTTCTGTGCTCTTGGCGTCTGCACCATCAGGAGAATAACGGCAATGGCACTTTCTAATGTAAAAAAATCACCAATAAGGAGTCAGACTACAGGCTGGCTGAACATTTCCAGCAGCTTAGTACCAAAAAGTCAACATGTCCTCCAGTGACATTGGAAGACGTTGTTTGTTCCAGTGACTATTACTTTCTTTTAAACCAAAACTGTGTGACCACTGCAAGCACTGCCCATGAATGGCTCCAAAAAAAAATAAATAGTGGATGTAACCATTGTAACATCACCCACTGGTTTGTGAACTTCCCTTTTTGAAGCCTCGAGTTTGGCTTTTTGGCCATCACCATCTTGCGCTTGTGAAACCAGACGTGACCATATTTGGAGTGCTGGTGACATTTCAGTGGCACAGCGCTAAGCTAAGCGCTAAAGAGGGAAAGTTTGCAGATTTTAGATTTTTAATGGCGAGGGGAGCGGGGAATTCTGGACACTTGTGCTGCAGTGACACAGAGCCGTTGAAAATCTGCAAACTTTCCCTTAAGTTAGCTTGGTTAGCAATGCGCAACCAAACGCTGAACAATACATGTTAACTTCTATGAAGTGAAAACACACTGTGAAAGGGTCAAAAATGTAAGACGAAACCACAACACCCAAAACAAGTTCACGTCTAATTAAATGTACACAGGACCATGGTTAGCACTGCTAAAACTCTATCCTGTTGCTAGCATGGCGACCATGCTAGCACAGTCAATTGATCACATGGTAGCCATACCAGTGAGAAGTAGGCTCATTTTCTCAATGACTTGTATACAACTGGATGTCTCTTTGCAACCAGCAAGTTGCCCTCTGCTGGCCATAGTAAATAATGCAATTTTAAGACAGCTATTAATTTTAAGGACGCTACGTCCACTATTTTTTACAGTCTATGCTCCAAATGAAGTTAAAGTCAAGTCCTTGATTAAAAGTTGCTCTGCTATCGTTCATAAAGAACGTACTGTTTACATATACCTACTGTTTTTATGTTACCTACTGTTTTTATTTGTTTATATATACTTTTGTCTTTTTTGTGTTCTTGTTATGCACCGTATCACCAGGACAAATTCCTTGTATGTAAAAAATACTTGGCAATAAATCTATTCTGATTCTGATTCTGATCTATAATTTCAAGATATTTATTAATTCATTGTCTTGGCAGACTCCAACTCCTGGAACAAATCCCATGAAGTTGGAAACAGGTGAAACTGATTTACTGGTCGGGCAATTTCTCATATCAATTTTAATCAAAATACAAATTTAAATGAATGACTCGATCAGTGCTATTTGTTGTAAATGCCCAGGTGTTACTGCTGTTTGTTCCTTTTCACTGAAACCAAAAGCAGCTCCATAGTCCCAGTGGATATGTAGTCTGTGACAGATCTTGTCTGGTGGTTAATGAGGCTGGCAAACCCCCAACTTTACAGTGCTGTGTTGTTCTCTAGTCTGGACCTGCAGAGGTGTCCTCCACTGATCCCCAACCAGCCTGAGGGAGGAAAGATAACTCTTCCTTCTTGGAGAATTAATAACGAAGATGAAATCAAACTCTTGTGTCTTCAAACATATGAGAATAATAGGCTATGGATGTGACTAATGGCCCAGCTGAGCCGCAGGGTTGTGATAAATAGACCCTCCCGCCTATGATCTGTGTCGTCTCAGATATAGTCTACCTGACAGAGCATACAGACAGAGTCCACACGTACACGGGTATTTTTAAAACATAGCTTTCTCTATGCGTTTTGGCCTCTCATCCACACACAAACACTGTATAGGACACTGTATGGTAAACAGACCTTTTGGAAAACAAGATTTTTAATATCCCCAGCTTTAATATCTCAGTTTTCTATGGTGTGGACAGCAAAACCGGATTTTGAGCTTGTGACAACAAAGTGTGCGCTGAGATTTTAGGCTGTGACGTCACTAGTGTGCGCTGTTATTTCATTTGTCTACAAGAGACAACTGGAGGCTAACCTTGCTAAAAGGGCTTTTTACATGTTTACAGTTAAATGTACATTTACTCTTCCACCATATTGAGGAACAGAGGCATTACAATGCACTACGGAGGTCACTGCGGTTGAATTACTCACTTCCACACCAGTCAGACCCCACACACAATGCATACACCAAATAGAACACTGGATGATTCTGATGAATGTGCATTGAGTGGTCGCAAAGACTAGAAAAGCACTATATAAGTACAGTCCATTTACCATAAATTAAAATAATGCAAATTCCATTAATTTAACAGTGCCACCTTTTTGATTTGGTATACAGTAGTGTCCAAATTAAGCTTCATGAAACTAGTTGTATTTGTTGATAGATGGTGCTTTTGGTGCTTTTGGTTTAAAGAAAAAGGCCCAATGAATGGAAATTCAGTGTGCTTTCAACCTTTTGTTGAACAGAGAGTGCCATCTAGTGGGCTGAGAAAATAAAGAAAATGCTTCATGAAGCTTCATCACTACTATACAGTATTGGCACACAGCACCTACCATATGGTCTGGTAAAAAAGAAGAGTACTCCCTCTGTTTTAGTGATGCTATAACATTGCCAGGCTCACGATGGACAGTTTTAAAAAGTATGAAAATTGATGCAGCAGAACTAAAACAAAGGTATCATCTTTTTTATTCCACAAATTATTTTTCTTAATCAAAACTTGGTGCCTACATTACCCACAATGTAGTCTGGCTTATCGGATGTACAGTGTGTGTATAAGCCTGCCATCAGGCATGTCTCTCTCGCAAGAATTCTCCTCCCCTTCCACTATCTATTTTGCAAGGGCACCGTTTCTGTATCCGGGGCTCAGCGTCATGAAGATGATTATGATTGGCGTACAGAAATACAAACAAGCCAGAGTGTCTGGGCCCTTCAAGGAGGAGACAAAGCCCAGCATAGCGCTTGCGGATCAACAACAGCTGCCTTTTATCCCCTAATCAGCCACGCAATGATTCACCGGTGTGTCCCTCCACCTGGTCACAATTGTATAATTTTTATTTTAGTAAACCACACAAGGGTTAAAGAGGAGAATCATGAATACCCATGGAACTCATCTTCATTCAGATATCTTGAGGTGAGAGGTCAAGAGACCAATTGAAAATGCCCATGAAAGCCCTTGCCAAAATTTAGTCTCACGTGAATGAATTACATATAAAGTCAATGTAAAGATGTGATTAGACACGAGTTCCGGACGGGTGGCGTGAATGATGGGAATTGGGCGGTGCAATGAATCACCCGAATTCACCAATCAGATGACCTGGGCACACTCAAGGTGGTATGGCCATAAGCCATTGAGGTTTGGGCAAACAAACTATTTATAGATGGTAAAACATCAACACTGGGGACAATACCCACAATGCAACTAAACACTGACAGTTCAAACCATAGACTGTATATAAAGATGGACAGTCTGACAGCTCCTCATCAGTGAAGCCAAAACATCTGGATCTCCCCCTGGTGGCTGGCTGTAGTACAGATCATAAGTCCCGCCTCCTCCATGTTAGTGGGTGGGACATGGGCCAAACTAAAAACTGAAAGTACACGTTAATTTTTTTTTTTCCTGAAGATGGTTCATGTCTTTTGTAGGTAGTTCTTATTAGTTCTTGATTTTTCTGATAAGTTTGCTTTTAATTAGTTATTTGATGCTATAAAAACGGGGTGAAATGATTGAATGAATGATTGGTCATGATTGGTCATGCAGGTGTACAAGTGGAACTTTGATGCCGCCTGGTCGCAGATTGCAGATCGCAGATCGCAGATCGCAGATCGCAGATCGCAGATCGCAGATTCTGGTTGCACAATTACAAGAAGGCAGCATCCGTATCCAGGAGGAAGTGGAGACGTGTCGTCCATCTTCATATACAGTAGTTCAAAGGGAGATTCAAATGTGTAAGGTCTTTCACACCTGTAGTTGGGTTCATTGGTCTGGACCAAACGAAAAAATTATCCATTGTTGCATTTTAGTTCTGGTCTGGTTCTCTTTCACACTGACTTTTTACAAATTAACCACAAGGAGTAAACATGACGTTATACAGACTGACAGGAAACTCGCTGATCGGATAGTTTTACATCAGGACCCTCGTCGGGACGACAGAAGTTTATGCAGTACTGATTATTAGCATTATTATTAGGCAGTGTTTTTTTCGTACCGCCAGTGTCTTTTTTTTTCAATTGTTCCTGATGAGGAGGGAGCGGATGTGCCCACAGTGTCACAGACTGCTCTGCCTGTACTCTGCTCACTACATGCCCCTGCTCCAACCTTGTTCACAGCCACTGTCACAGTCTGTTCTGCCTGCACTCTGCTCACACGCCCTTGTCCCAGCCTTGTTCACAGCCACTCCCACCTCATCAGCCGGTTTCCCACCACTCGGACTTCCGCCTTGTATTTAAGTCACGTCATCCCTTTCATTCACTGCCAGATTGTCTTCCTGCCATGCACAGCTTTCCCGTACGTAACCACGGACTGCTTACCCGGTTTCGACCCCTGCCTGACCTCAGTTCCTGCCTCGTCCCTTCCTGGCGTTCATCTGCCTCGGCTTGTGGCTGTTCAGCGTCTCCCTGGCTCTTCTGAGTGAGTGTCGGCTTTTGTTTCCCCGTTCATTTCACAGCGTGAAACGATTTTCCGTCTCTCGGCGGTGGGAGTGGCTGTGAACAAGGCTGGGACAAGGGCGTGTGAGCAGAGGGCAGGCA
>JAOVVB010143262.1:0-11996 GCA_028570985.1 Heterobranchus longifilis
AAGTGCCAAAAAAAATACATCGGAAAAGCTCCACAGCAATGTCTCTTTCCAGAAATCATGACCTGGTTACTCAAGATAATCCACACACCTTGTTGTGAGCAAACTGTGTCACTGCGCAGAAGGAAGCATCTACTCATGGACGAGAGGCTCGCTCGTAACAGATCGTTACTGCTAGCTCACCTGAGTTAGCTAACGTAGGCCTGTCACGATAACAGTTTTTGTTGGACGATTCTTAAGAATATTCAGACATTGAAATTGAAATGTGGAAAAAAATATCCTAAATAGAACACGAATAAAATAAAACCACACAACCAAAACAATAAATAAAATGAGCAAAACTCGGAGTGGCTTGTCACTAAAATGAGATTAGCTGGTCCACTTTAAATGAGCCTGCATCAAAGTTGTCAGAAGGACAGAAGCAGCGTGACCAGAAATGATGTCAAAACGTGTCTCAGCATAGTTGTTTTCTGTTCATTCGGCTTAGGCGCTGCGCCGAAATCTTACAATGTCCGGGACAACGCTGCTGTTTATTCTGGCATCGTGTTGGCGACATTCTTATGTAAACAAACATGCATATAAACACAACAGGCGATATCGAGCTCAGCAGAAATGATTGAGGCCATGTCCATATATTGTACGATAAGACAATATAGTAATTACTGTGACAGGCCCAAGCTAACGTCACAGCTCAGCCGAGGAGGACGCCATTAATGTTTACATCTCGTGCTGTCACAAGCCTCAGTAGATGCACGCTTCTGATACGGTTGGCGGGCGTAGTTTGCTCGGAAGAAAATAGTTCCTACATGAAACTGCTCACAACAAGGTCTGTGGATTATCTTGAGTAACTGGGTCGAGACACTGCTGTTGAGTTTTTCAAACATATTTTTGGCACTTTGAGCATCACAAGCCGAGGGCCATCTAGTTTCATTATATTCAAGAGAAGCAGATATCTCCAACGCTCCACAACTCACACTAAAATAATCCAGGTAAGGGGAAAAATATGTTTTGTTTTTTTTTATTTTGGGGTGAACTGTCCCTTTAAAAGTCCTGCTAGAGTATAGAACATTTTAGAGAGGAGCACGCACTCACAGTTTCTTTATTCTTTGTTTGATGAACAGTGTCACTGTCTGTCGGAGTTTAGTATTAACAGAGCCAGATATGATACATACGGTGTATCTCCCTCACACTTACACAGCTAAGACGTATAAATAACACACTCGTATCACTCCAGCGTAGATAAGCAGCTCATAAAATCGCACGCACCTCCATTTTTCAGTGATGTAGCTGCTGTTTTACACGCTTGTATGCATCTAAAGTGCCTGAGTCTACCGTGTTAATTTATCCCCAAACACATGTTCCTGTTATTATTATAAATATGGTCTTAAGTCATCCACTGAGCTCTCATAATGGCCATTAAGAGTTTACTGGAAATACAGCTATTCCTCCTTCTCCTTAGCCACAAATGTTGTAATAAGAGTGAATTGATCATTACTGAAAACACCCATGCAATATAATAACATTTAGCCTTTCCATTTATTTTTTAGCTGGTGTGAATAATACTTCTACTTGATTACTACTTGGATTTGTTTCCTCTATAGATCAGCATCGACTTAAATATCTGTAAACAAGCTTAGTGTTTGATTTAAATTCAAACCTGATTTATTTTTAGTTTAGAGGATTTAAATGTTGTTTTATATTTATTATCTACTATTATCTATAAAAATGTAAAAGTTTAATGAAACCTCAAGTAAAGAGATAGCAATGAAACACCAAGGTATCGTTTATATTTTGTACTAACCTAAGTGTTGGACTAAATAAATGTTATTTCTCATCCACTTTGTTGCAACTCCCTCGAAAATGAATCCAATTTACTGCAACACATACCGATGGCTCAAGTCCAACAGTGGATCTTTTCTTCAAGTTTACCGACCGTGTTATTGTCCTTCTTTAAAGTTGTAATCTATTCAGTCCTGGCTGATTTTGTGACAGCTGTGATTACTGTGGTATCAGCAAGCGTGGTTTAAAGAAATACTTCATCATCAAAATGACCATTTGTACATCAATTACTCACGGTGTGTTGCCTTGAATTCGTGAAGAAAGAGTTTTTGTCGTGTGTCTCCACGGAGAACGAAGAATCCACAAACAGAGTAATGCATTGTAAGGGGCCGCATTTAACAACAGCAGAAATATATCAAAACATCCCTTTACAAACTTTCACACAGCTCAGGCAGTATAATCCAAGTCTCGTTTATCCAGTCGTATGCTCAGTACTTCCCTGAGAAACACTGTGTTTGATAAAAAGTTAGTTACCTTGCTGCGACAGGTTACACACCTCCAACATCTCACTGTGGCTGCTTCCTCTCAAGATTTAAAACTGATATGTTGTCAAAAAAAAAATGCTAAAAAAGACCACGTTTTGCTTCGATCGCAGTTAGCGCTAACCGCAGTGGCAAATACATTTAGTTTCCTGTGGCTTCTTCACAATAAAAGCCCATGTTTCGCCAGTGTAACACTTTTAATGTGAAGCAGCGTCAGCAGGATGTTTGCATCAGAAATAACTAACACAGATCTGATGCAGTGTGAAGAGAGGGAGCCGTAAACAATGAGGCTGATATCAGTGAGATTAAAATTCCGCTTGAATCCAGCGTGGGATTGGCAGACTGTGTAGAGAGGTAATCCATCCATCCATCCATCTATTAGCTATATAATAATAATGTTATTCTTGATGGTGGTGTGGGCGACTGGAGCCAATAGAGAGGTAATCACTGAATGTGAATACATTAAATGGGTATTAGGATGAAAACTTTAACAAGTATAAGTCACTAGAGACGACCTAAAATAACGTTTCTGTAAATTATTCCTGACACCCTTCTCTCCTCATCTCACTTTTGTTCACTCTAGAACTGAGAGTGTGTTTGGGCGGAGGAGGATGCCGTGGCTTCTGCCTTCTTCTCATTATGCGTCTGAACTCAAAGAGCCAACTCATCCAGAGCGAGACCTCAGCATCGCCATCATCCTCCACCTCATCTTCTGTAGGTCCAGGGTTATGTCCCCCTGCTGAATCGTAAACAAATCTTTATAAGCTTTTATTTTAATGGTATGCAAATTGCTCCGGATTATCTGTGTGTGTGTGTGTGTGTGTGTGTGTGTGTGTGTTTCTAGCTGCAGCCTCCTGCACGGCTGTGATGTCCACCAATCTGGTGTCCAGTCTTTTGCTGTACAGGCACCTCAAGGTACATGCATCATCCCCGTGTTGGCGTGTTTGCAGGTGCTGTCAGAGTTAAAATCTGCCCCTGCTCCTCCAAAGACCCATCAGTACTCCAAGAGCCTCATAAACAGAATTGGTTTTCGTGCTAGTTTATTGACAGCGATTTTCTGAGTCATACCCACCAGTCTCTTTGCTGACGTCACCACCAGATGGTTAATGCTCGCATCTCATTCTTTGGAACAAAGCCTATCCTTCCTTCTCCTCCGCAGGGTGTGAGCGCTTCCGGCCTGTGTCGTGACGTGGTCTGGCTCACAGAGGAGCTCTTGTTCAGGAACAGAGACGTCGGTTTCGGGGGAAGTTTGGAGGATGTTGTCCACTATTCCCTCTCTCTGCTCGCCCCGCACCTCATCGTAGCTGCAGTGCCGTCTAGGTTGGTTTTCTGTCTGTCAGAAAAAGAAAAACAAAGAACACTGATAAGCGCTGTACAGCAAACTTGTGTTGCTTATCAAAAATCCAATTTCCCTTTCAGTGAAGCCTCTGTGTCCATTACTGTGTCCACGTCTCCCTCCTTCTAGGAAAGACCTTCTTATTGTGCCCCGACCTTCTCTTGCTGCCACCCTCCCGGCCCACATTGTCACACACACCTTTATTTTGGAAGCTGTTGGTGGTGAGAAACTTTGCATGCATGTATTTTGTGTAGCTGACAAAAAAAACGTAAAGCTTAAATATCATGTTGAGACCCCGTGTTCTACAGGCATCTTATTTTTCGTGGGAGGCCCTGGCCGTAGCTCGGACTGTTGGCATGTCAGTATGGAAAATCAGTTTGAAACATGACATTTTTAAAGTTTAAGTACTTAATATTCTGAATGTTTAAGGCATGCTAAGCTTCGAGCAGTGCCAGGGCACTGTACATGCAGCAGCTCATCTTTTATCCACTAAACTTAAAAATAGAAAGTACTACAGCTCCTCAGCTGGTTTCAACTGTTTCTTCTGTCAGGTCTTGTATAATATTGTCTCCTGATTTCCAGTTAATATGTGTGATGTTTAGAGATGATACATCAAGTGCTGCACCTGTAATAAGTGAGTTAGGCAGCAGAATGATATGGACGGACGGACGGACGGATGGATGATGGATGGATGATGGATGGATGATGGATGATGGATGATGGGTGGATGATGGATGATGGGTGGATGATGGGTGGATGGATGGATAATGGATGGATGGATGGATGATGGGTGGATGGATAATGTAATGTGGAAAAGTGGAGGGAGTAAGTAAAGATAAATGGATCAATTGTTGATTTTTAAACGCACACAATCTGCCTAATGCATTACATAATAGTACATTCATGTATTAGTGTGTTACCGAGGTAACCATCAGTTTCTATGAAAGATAACTCACCAGCAATGTCTTTAAATTAACTGAGGGTTGTTCCATTGAATCACCAAAACTCTTCTAATCATCTGCATGAAAAAATATTCCTTCTGCTGAATGTTAAAAATATTTCTAACCCATTCCCCAAGATCCCAAGTGCTTCTGTTTCTGAATATATATTTTCTCATTATATTGTAGAGAAATCGATGGTTACCTCTGTGACCCCAAATACATGCTAGTACGAAAAAAACGACTCCATAGGTCGTTGGTACAAGAAGCTTAATACGACCCATATTTGTGTTTATTGTTAGGCAGCGACCTCTAGTCAGGTGACGTAGTATAAAGAGCGACAAAGTCCACATAGGGAGCAGGTTGGGGTGGATGGATGGTCACATGGTTACACAAGCAATACAAAGAGAGTGCACACAACTGAGGGAAAGGACACATAAGGAAAGAAAAGGAGGGAAAGGACAGAGGGAAAGACAGAAGGACAAAGAAGGGAGGAAGCACAGCAAAAAGTTAGGACGAGAAAAGAAAAAAACGACCTTCAGACGCATCTAGATTGACTTGCATGCAGCATGCACTCACACACCTTGGATCCGTCCCAGTATCTGCTGATGCAGGCCATGCAGAAGCTGTGGCCGCACGGTGTGGACGAGGGGTTGATGAAGACATCGAGGCAGATCGAGCACAGGAACTGCTCGTCCGACAGAAAGCTTCCACATAAGGACATCCTGCAGACAGCAAGAGAGTAATAATCCAAACAAACAAGGCAGACAACTCAAAGCAAAACTGTTAATTGCAGGCAGTCAATAATAGGCATTTTTGGACCGGAGGACCTTTTCATAGTTTCATAAAACCCCCTTTTTTTCTGTCTGCACTGTAAGAACCAGGAACCACTGTAGCTCTTGGAACGCCGCTTTGAGGGACTTTTGAAGCTCCTATTTCAGAGTAGGTACTCTCCCAGCAGAACCGTGAGTGACGCAAGTGTACGCTCAGTGGTCGCACACTAGTCTGGCTGCACGGAAACAGGAAGTCCGTGTTCCCGTTCTCAAAGTCCGTTCACTACGGGAAACAACGTTGCACCCGAAACTCTGATTCTACCAACACAAAACACAAACAGCAGCTTGTAACGGGAAAAAAAATGGAAGGACACACGGACAATATGGAGTGAAGTCCAGGCTTTATGGCACATTTATGCGGCGGGGGAAAATACAATGTGATTTTGACTCGGCAAAGGAAAAAGCCGATGGCTTAACGTTAAGTCACGGTGCGAATGCAAATAGAAAAAAAGCCCTTGAACGTATGTAGTTCCAGGTGGTGGGAAGTTCCTCTCAGAGAGTCCCCAGAATGGTTTGACCCAAAAAACAGCAAATGTTTACAAGTTTGTCATCAATTAGCTGTCGTTAATAACCCCCTTAACCTTTACTCGAGGAATGGACACACATTAATTATGGACCATCTGTCAGCGTCTGTCAGCAGTCTCAGTAACGTGACAGCTGTGTGACCTTTAAAGTGGAACTGGAGTGGAAAGGGTTAAACCAGTTACATAACAAGCAGTTTGTCCATTGGAATTTGGATAACAATGGATTTTTAATTTGGACAATGTGAAACAAAGCAATGTTAAAATGTCTGTTTTTTTTGAGAGATGGTGAAAGGGGAGTAAAATAGAGTGACGGCCGTCTAATGGGGGGAAATGAAGACAAACACACATCAACTGTGTCGTCGCAGATCAGATTAAGACGGTCAGATTACTTCAGGAATGAAGTGGGGCAAGATTCTGTCCTGCATTATCACACACAGTACATGCAAACACACACACATGTTGCTTTTTACATCATCGTTTTGTACGGGAAACATTTTATGCTAAAGTTGAATCATGAGGCGACAGATTTGAATGTTTCAGTGATTTCTCCTGAGACTGGGAGCAGACGTCTGCAACTTCACACAGAAAAAGTCAAAACGCAACTAATTTATTATTTTTAAAGATATGCACGACAGAACAATGGAGGAATTCAAAGTGTGAACGTTTTTATTGTTCGTTCATGTCAGCTGGAGACGAAAAACAAATTAATAATAAATGAATTAGGTCATGCGAGTTAAATGTTCGCTTCGTCAGAACTTATTCTGCAAAGGCGTTTCCACATCCCGTTTCGTGCATCAACTCTTTTTCGACAAAAGCAAAAACCACCTCAAGCGAGTGTAAAGTTTCCATAAAGCTTTTCTAATGCAATACTTTACAACACGTATAAAAAATATGTCAATGGAAAGCTAATGTCAGATTCACAATGGACAGTTTAAAAAAAAGATGAAATTGATGCATCTTATCCCACACATTCAGAGATTCAGGTGTGATATGCTACTAGCGGCTAACGTAGCATCTGAGCAGGAGCCTGCAGAGCTGCTGACTCAAGTTACATCACTTGAGGAAATTAGATTTTGTGCAGGGGAGCACCACTTTAATATTTATGGAATCAATCTTTAAATGCTCCACACTAACACACTTCTCATATGGCATCTGTGTACAATCACACGTTTGCTTATTAATATGTAGCTACATATTAATTTTGTTTTCTACCTCGAATTAATTTGCTGAAAAGCAGACGAGAGCAGGATACTTTCACAAAAACAGAACGATTCAATCAGCAGTCGTCTTCAGATTAAATATCCACAAAAGTCTTCTCGGTCAAAATGTTGTGTAGAAAAGTGAGTCCTAAAAAACTGTTAATCCTGATGAAACTGAATATGGACTGTTGGACGGACAAAACCAGACATTAAAATAATTGTTGCAGCCATAATGCAAATGACATGACTGTAAGACCCATCAAACAACACATGGGGGTTATATAACCCCAAACCTAACGCTAGTAGAGATAAAACTGGTTTCTGTCCCTTGTAAATAAACATTGTCTTCATCAGATAAGCATTAAACATGAAATAAGAGAGTAAAAGTTGATACCTTTCCTGTTGGTGGCTCAGATTGTAAAATAGATCCAGAGATGTACAAAAACTTTTTTCCCGTCTGTTGTTTCTTGATCTTTACAGGTCGTATATCTGGACCGCTCACAGCCTCACTTCTGAAGTGCGTTTGCTTCTCTGGCTGTGATATATCAAAGCTGTGTGTGTGTGTGTGCGTGTGTGTGTGCGCGCGTGGTGATTTTCCTTTCTCCTGGAAAGCAAAGTCACACACCACGCCCTCACCTGTCTGTGTTTGGCAGGTAAATGTGGCAGGACTGGTTAAAGGTTAGAGAATGATGCACTCACTCAGAGCAGGTCAAACTGTATTTCTCCTGTGCTTGATGTTTGTCTTCCCTCAGGCAGGTTCAAAAAGAGTTTCACCAAAGAAGAAATGTATTACCTTCCTTTAGCAATGAAACAAATCGCACTTAACTGTGCGGTTTATCTGACGCAATTAACACGATTACTCTGCAAAACTGTGATTAGGATTAGTCCAATAATTGGAATCAAATGTTTCTCAGTCGATTACGTAGAAGACGACGGTGCTTTCGCCCGTCATGTGACTTATAACTGCCGCCTCCTCCATGTTGGAGATTTCGAAGGATTTTACAAAAAGTTTGCATCAAGCTTTTTTTTCCCGTTTGGCCAACCAGGCTTTCTATTTCGCCATCATATCCATCACATCTCTGCTACTTATTATTTTCACTTAACATGCTAAATTTATATTATTATATTATTGTTACCATGTTTTCTTTTTCTATTTTATAAATAAGAACCGAAAATGAGATACATTTTTTAATTCCGTGCTCTTCACAAACCAACAGCCACGCTCGCTTTTTTACATGTTAACATGTGGATTTTTGAATGTATTGAATGTTAAATAAATTCAGAGTGAAAACAAGAGTTACGAGTGTAATTTAAGTGAAATTCGAGAACAGAATGGAGGCAACAGCCTGGAAACAAATATTTTTCCATACTCTCTTTTCTTTTTTCCAAACTTACCCAGACCTGGAAATGACTCAAATCTAATTTGACTTTTTCATACTTTTCCATCCTGCGTAGGAACCCTGCTTTTAAAACACCAAAGTCACACAATAACACAAACAAACTAACTGATGGAGGCGGCGGTCGATGAGCATCTCCCGTGTCCGGGGAGATCAAATGACTTTTTGTCAAAATCGGTCTGGTGGCTTTGAATAGAGCGATATAACGGCTTCAGTTCTGCGTCGTAAACGGCTGTAAATCAGTGAAAATATTCTAAATATAGCGTACACTTAAACTGATATTGATTTTTATAAAGTAGCATCAAAACCACTGATTTCCCATTGATTATGGCACTCTATCCCTGTTTTTATGCTCATTCTGTTACATGATTTCATTATTGTGAAGCACTTTGTGCTTTGTTCTTGTCTGAAAGGTGCTGTACAAATAAAGTTATGATTATTAATAAATAAGAGACGAGTTGTCCACACAATTTGTGTGTCTTTGTCTTAAACTAATCACATCCTGGCCCGAATACACGCCTGCATATTTCTTTTTATTATAAAATAATGAGTTAGAAGTGGCCTCAGCTCCGCCCTGTAATTGATTGTCTTTGTATCTGTGTTGGTTCCACAATGAGAAATGTGAAGACCTGAATGACACTAACTTCAGCAGGATGTGAACACTGTGCAGTCGGTCAGTGTCTACGTGACCGAGGCTCGGTGATGGCCCCGAGGATAAAATCAGTCTTATCGTGGGAATCGTGCCAGCTCTGGGAATTGTGCTTTCTGCCACCTGCATGTGCCTTTGTGCGATTTGGCTTCCTTTCAACTCCGCGCTCATTGTCCTGTTTGTTTGCTTGCTCCGACCAGTGGCATCTAATTTTTCACGTTTGTCATTCCTTTCGGCAAACGATGCGCTACCGGCAGAGAGAGAGATAAGCCGACTCTCAGACAGCGTGTACCCAAACAGGACGCTGGGCTTTGTTCCAAAACATCTTGTTTTAATCGTGCCCATGATTCAGCTTCTCAGTAATCACAGCCTGCTGGGTAATGTTAAAGTATCTGGTGTGAGCAGTGACACAGTCAGTCCTCTGAATGCTTTATTTAACACAGGAACACGGCTGCACGATATATCGTTTTTTTTATTGATCACACGCACGACTTTCACCCAGCAGACCGGAGTTCGAGTCTGTGTGGATCACACGACCCTCACATGTATTTTAATAGAAATCCCTGTGTTTTTTTACTGACCATACCAAGTCGTTTTGTAGCCTAAACCTGCCGAATTAATCCTGTTTCACAACGTTAATCGCAGCGTTGTTGTATCATGTGACCGGGACATGTACCAAAACCAGAAGGAGGTAGGAGGATGTTTCATGCGATTTTATTACAATCCCAGTATTTATTTTAATAACCATATCAACTTATTTTATTACAGTCCCAGTATTTATTTTAATAACCACACCAACTTATTTTATTACAATCCCAGTATTTATTTTAATAACCATAGCAACTTATTTTATTACAATCCCAGTATTTATTTTAATAACCATATCAACTTATTTTATTACAATCCCAGTGTGATTTCTTTTACGAACCGTACCAACTCGTTCTGTTGCCTAAACCTAACAAAGTGTGAGAATGTGTTATCTTCTCCCACTCGTGTGTTTTAAGCTGCTTGTGTTGCAGTGACCCACATAGAAGATCAGGTAAACTTCCTTCACCGTCGCGATCTCCAGATCAGTCGTACGATCTCTCGTACATTCCGCTGTCACTGTTGTTATTGCTCCACAGAGTGTGTGACTGACACACATTAGCTGCTGCCTGTTTTCTTTAGCCTCTGCAGCGACGTCATGATGTCACTGAGCGACACAAGGACAGGTACATGACGTTCTGAGAATTAGTAAATGGAGGATGCAGTCGTACTAGTTTTACTTGAAACAAATGTTTTGTGTTTTCGACAGAACGGGGGCAACAGAAACTACAGGAAATATCAACTTTAAACTGAGAGGGTGACGTTAAGGTTAAAGGTCGGGCAAGTGGAAGAGAAATTTACCGGCAAGTTAAAAGTCACACGTTATGTGCCATTCATTAGTCGGCTGTTTAGATAAATAAATACATTGAGAATACTGGATTTTGTTGCTTGTCTATTCGTGGTGTTACGGTACGGGTGCTTGGAGCGTACGACCCGTATTTCAGAAATAATACATCATTATATTGCACATGATATGAAATCCAATTACGCTTATTTGAAGTTATTCATATTATATTTTTAAAGGGAGCTCAAAAGTTTAAAATATCGTGAGTTTAAACTCAGAATTCTGACTTTTTTTCATAATTAAAAGAAGAAAAAAAATCCTAATCCTCTTCTGTAGATTTACAATAACAGCAAGCTTTTTAAAATAAATCAGGTATTTTTCAACATGGCGTATTTCCCATAAATGTGGCCATCGTGACTCTGTGGGTGCCGCTAACTGTGCACTTCTGTTGAAGACATTCGGGGAAAAAGAACTCGTGCAAAATGACAAATCTATTGGCTGGATTGCAAAGAAATCTAATTTACCATTAATCCAGTACGTTGTCTTGCAATGCACATTATGTATAAAACTCCGGCATCATGGAGTTCACCGCTATTTACAACTTCCTGGTGCCTGACTTTCCTAGGAGTGCCTGAACACATCATTAGTATTTGTCTCTGAGTGCATACTTTGCAGCCTTCAAAAGAAGACACGGCCTGTGAAACGACGTATGACTGAATACCACAAATTGCTAACGTGGCCTTCAGCGACAGCCTGGATTTATGCACAACATACAATTAAATCTTTCTGGGTCACTGTGTCAGGTCAGAGTGCCAGAAACAAAACACGTATACTCGTAAATGTTAACGTGCAACACTGTAAACCATCCCACGTAAGCGTGTCCCTGTCAGCTCGCACAACCACACCGAAAAAACACACAATGTGACAACATCTAAATTTGAGATGAGGATGCATTCAGAGATACAGCCACGAGACGACTCGCCCTGATAGTACGAGTGTGTTTGTTTGTTTGTCTGTGTGTGTGTTGGTGTGTACGTCTGACAAATGAATATACACAAGAGTTACTTAAGGCTACATTTTTACTGTTACCATCAACTTTTAAAGGCTGCTTGGGTTTTATTTTGTGCTTTTTGCACTTTAACTTATATATTTTTGTTCTGGTCTTTTATTTTTATTTATTTTTATCTTTCTTTTTTTATCTTTAATTTATTGTTTAATTTAATTAATTATTAATTTATAATTAGGACTCTTTTCTCAAAACATTGCGACTTTTCTCTTGAAAAATTACAACTCTTTTCTGTAAACATTTGTCACTTTTCTGTAAACATGACGACTGATGCAGATCTACAAAAGGAGCAAAAACAAAGAGATGCTGCTCGGTGCTCCTGTGCACTAACGTTGTTTTTATTTATGTACGTTTATATATTTCAGAA
>JAOVVB010143272.1:0-26135 GCA_028570985.1 Heterobranchus longifilis
CACACCCCCCCCCACACCCCCACCCACACACACACACACGCACACATACAAACACGTACACACACACATGCACGCACACACACACACACACACACGCACAGATGCAGACATACAAACATGTACACACACGCATGCATGCACACAGCTTCTTGATAAGTGAATCAACAGATGGACAGCAGTATTGTGGGTAAGTGCTGCAGGGTGAGTGGTGCAATCTCCCACACTGAATGGGAGCCAGTAGGAGTCGCAGCCCTCGCCG
Source organism: Heterobranchus longifilis (assembly GCA_028570985.1). Lineage (NCBI taxonomy): Eukaryota > Metazoa > Chordata > Actinopteri > Siluriformes > Clariidae > Heterobranchus > Heterobranchus longifilis. Next base: position 260 of record JAOVVB010143272.1, read on the forward strand.
AGGCCCAGTTTTCTCTGCACTCGCTCTTAATTTGGGCCAGTACTGACACAGAACCTATCCTAGGGGACAGGATCTGGCAGCTTCTTTCTTTCTGCTCAGCTGTCCTCTGCTTATTAGGTTGAGCTTTGAGCAAGCCCAAGCTCCAATAACAGATATGTCCACACACACCCTCATCTCACTCCCTCTAACCTCCCCGTGTCTTTGTGCTGCCTGCACCATTTTCAGGGTCGCCACCTTATTGTAGTGGAAAAGGTTTGTGCGTGTTGCAGGGATCCCATGAGCGATGCCATCTAGAGTGATCTGAGCTCCAGGTATGTTCTCCCATGGCGGCGAGGTTTACACGGATGCTCTAGACAAAGAATGACCTGTTGTTTTGGGGGCCAGTCTCACTGCACCAGATCTGGCAGCATCCTGCAACTCTGCCCCTCAGACATAAGACATCCTGCCACACGAAGTGCACACTGCTTTCTTCACAATAAAACTATTGTGCACCTGCACCTCCACATTCTTCTGCCTACAGGACTGGCATTCACAGCCACATGCACGCATTGCTATAAATAGACCCGACCACAGTAACATACAATCAATGGAAGCAGCGTAATTTATTTTCAATGGAGAGCCCTGCGATGTGCAGAACCTCTTGTTTTCTCACTCTTAATCACTGCTGGAACATTTCCATGGTCAGAGGCTAACAGGCCTAACATGTTGAGGCTTCGTGGCTTCATAAGGTGTTTATAAACTGTAGCATGTATGTGATAGTAAATCTGAGCTCTGGAGCTAGCAGCGCTGTTGATCATGATTGATTAAGCAAAATGTGTCCCCAGTCTAAGGTTGTCACAATACCAGAATTTTAAACTTTGATACAATACTAGTCTAAAAAAAAACTTGATATCTCTTTCGATACCAAAGCAAAAAGAGAAAAAAAGTCCTTGGCACACAAAATAGGATAACTTTTGTCTTTTTCAAGTAACTTCCTGCACACAGTGCTGGTACAGAAAAAGTTACTCAACACATGAACCACAGTTGATTTTCTTCCTTGTTGTTTCATCTGTGCAGCCTTGAACACGTGGTTTCGAAAAAGAATCAATACTTTTGACAACCTTGGTCCCCACATCAGTAAAAATGACCCCATCCTTTGGCAGGCCACAACCTTCATTTTTACAAACTGCGGTGAGAAAATAGTGGAAAACAATTTGCTGTTGCACCCAGTGCCGGTGGAGAAGTGTTGGCTCTTATCACCAACCGCCGGGATCACCTGTGAGGAATGAGTCAGTGGTTTTTGAAACTCCTTCTTTTAAATCCCTTTTTTTTTTGCATCACATTGTAACTTTCTAATTAATCTGCATTTTTGTTACAAGCAGCACCAATTTGCTACCTCGCTAATTTGCAGCGCATGTAAATTCCTTACCCTTTTAAATTTTAATAAACTCTTTCAGTCAAGGGTGAATAACAAGACAGCAGGACAAATGAGCACACCATATACACTGGGAAGTGTATTAATAGGAAATAGCAAACAAAAAAAAGCAATCAGTAGAAACATATTGACCAAGTCGAACAGAGGAATTTAAAGTTTCTTTGCAGCGAAAAGGAAAGTCAATTGTACCACCAAGATCCCAGCTTAATGAGTGAAATAAAGGGGCAAATGCTTATAGTTTCATCACAAAGCACTGGTTGTAACTTCACTTATGAACTCTTACATAAGCCCCTTTCCCACTAACCCACGAACATCTGGCTTTTGTCTTCAGTGGGGAAAGTTACAATCTGCATTCATCCCCGAGACAAATGACTCTGCAGTCGTCACAGGTATCTGCTCCAGATCAGCAGTGATGGAAACATGACACCTGGGTGTCATGGCGATGCTATGATGCGCGATGCCTCCGTCGGTAACTTGAACATCGTTCCAAATTAGTCGGCGCCGAGTTTGAAAGAGAGACTGAATACATAAACAAAATAAAAAAGAACTAACCACTGTAACTCATGCTGCTTTCTACTGTTTACTAACACCTGTTACTAAAACACATTTGTCTACGGCAAATGGAAATGAGTCTACTATCTTTAGCAGGTTTTCCCCCAAAAAACATGCTAATTTTGGTACAAAAAGGGTAATATTGAACTGCCTATTACTTGTAATTCTTGAGAGCCAAACTCAGAACTTAAACTGTTTTTGAAAGCTTCAGAGTGTATGGAAAGTTCTGGATTACCCTCTTGCAGCCCAAAAAGAGCCATACTCTGTATATATATGTATTCCTACACTTCACTCACTCTCCCAGAGATATCTCTCCATGCAGGACTGATCCCCCCCTCTTGCTACAACGCCTCACTGTCCCTCTCCTCTCCTCTCCTCTCCTCTCCTCTCCTCTCCTCTCCTCTCCCCTCCCCCCCTCTCCTCCACTCTATTTGACCTCTCCTTTTGCTGCCTGTCTTTTGCCATCTGGTCATCCCCCAAAGCATACATCCTCTTCAAGCGTGGCAGTATCTCTCTCCACCTGAGTGCCTCTCTCTTTCCCCTCTCACATTGTTTCCCCCATAATATCGCCCCGCTCCATCAGTGGAGCAGAGATTGGAGTTGGACTTTGCTTAAAATAAAAGTGCAGTCGGGAGAGAGAGCTGCTGTGCAGAAATGCCTCGACCTCATCTCTCTCAGTAATTAAATAAAAATGAAATGAACGTCCTGTAGGTGGAAATAAGACGGCCGAACCTGTCTCCAACTCTGAAGAAATGACACACCGGTTAACATAATTCAATGATTCTGTGAGTGTCACCTTGGATTGCAATAATGCTGATTTACTCACAAGTTCTCAGACCACCATGTGCATGTAGACAGAGCCATTAGAGGACCTTGCATGAGGACTGAGTGGTAAACAACACAAAGATCATTCTCTCTCATCCACTCCTTCTCTTTTCCTTCTCCTCCAATCTCATTTTCCCTTTTTTTTTTCCTTCCTCTGCAGCTAACCGTGCCTCCTCCTCCTCCTCCTCCTCCCCCTTCCTGCTGCAGGGAACCATGCATCCCATCTCCAGTTCACTGGTCAAACACACACAGTGTGCCGCCCTCATTCCCTTCTATAATCAGGACACTCGGCAGTGCTACGGGGATGTTACATTTCTGATGCATCACTTGAGATGGCTGGCCTGGAATGCTAGTTCAGAGGGATATGTGGTATCCTGCAGGCACGCTGAGCTAATTCATAAAAAAAAAAAAAAACCTTTTCATGCACTCAAAGTATTTGGACTCCCGTGCTCTTTCGCGGCCCATGAGCCAGAGCTTTGCACAGCCTTGGGAAGGCAGCTGGGAACAGTAAATGTCAACGATGATTGTATCTCTTTAGCTGTTTTTCTCGTCTTTTTCGCAAAAACCCCCATTCTCTCTTTGGCTCTGTTGTTTCTCGTCTCAGCCACACATGCCCTCCATTTCCTGCCTGGGTCTCCTTCTCCCCCTGGTCTTCATAACTCCTTTCCCCCCTCCCTCCCTCCCTCCCTCCCTCCCCAGTCTTCACCAGCCTACATCAGGACCAGCCTGGCCTGCTCTGAGAAGGGATGCTGTCGCTGGGAGATAGCTCGTAAGTGCCCGGGGGGATTGCATCAGCTCTTGTCATATAGAGATGTGAAGTGCTTCAAACTGTTAATTCAAATGGCAGACCTAGATTCAAGAACGACTCAACTGCAATGGTGCTATGAAACGTTAAAAGGAAGCTGTTACTTGTCCCGCTCCATCAACATCCAGCATCTATTTACACTTTAAATTACCTGCTGGGTTAAATGACACCGATACACACACGGTGGAAAGTGAGCAGACAAAACACACATTTACTACATATAGTAAATGCATCCAGTGGTTGACATTAGAGCAGAGCTAATTCTAATATTGTCGATCAATGTTCAGTGGAATCATATCATGATCATGTTATTGATTAACAAAAAAATAACAGTACAGATAAAATAACAGTACTAGAATTTGACTCACTGAAAAAAAGACTTCTTGAATGGTCATTTAGTCCAAATAAAGGCGCAGCAAGTCAAATTATTTGTCCGATATATGCATGAGAAATTCCATAAAAGGCACCAAGACATGCACCATTTCCAGAAACACAGCCGGGCAGTCAAGTCCAGTGGCTGGGATTAGTCTTCTGTGTCTGCAATACACATGCACGGGTGTCGGAGTGTCGGAGCCAGCAGCAGAGCAGACAGCTAGCAGCTACGGTTAGCCTCCTGTGTAATGCAGCTACCTGTCACTCAAAGCAGCCACGGCCTTAATTAGACAGCCTTAATAAAATTTAAACAAGTGTGTTATAAAAAGAAAATTCACCCCCCGTACAGTTATGAATAGGGAAATTAGCTATAGAGACCTAAACCATTTTTGTACCAGGTTGTAAACATGTACATTTCTGCTGTAAAGTTGGGCATTTTAACATGGTGCCCTATGGAGAGCTGCTCTGTTTTGGAGCCAGCCTCAAGTGGCAACTCGATGAACTGCAGTTTTTGGCACTTTTGTGTTGGCTTCACTTCTCAGACAGAGAATCCCCTCTGCTTACAACCTGCTGTTTGGGTTTGAAAAACACAAAGTACTAGCAACCCACTGTGAGTTCAGACGTGCATCTGTGTGTTTCTACTTGCATGTACTTGTGTGTTTGACTGAGTGCATGATGGATGATAGGGGGTAAGGATCCTGCCATGGGGATGCTCTGTCACTTGGGCTGGTTCACCTGGAGCTCACCCACCAAGACAGAAGCACCTCCACATACTGAGGACAGGTTTCTAACTTCCTCTGCTCCTCTAGTCAATTTCCCTCCTATCATATTCTCTATATATTATTTTAAACTGTAAATGTTTTGGTGAGTAAACTCATATAAAGATTTATATATTATGCTGTAGCCATGTAAAGCCACAATAGAACATGGGTGTGTAAGCTTTATTGTATATATCTGCAACTGCAGTGTGACATTTCCTTCTCTGCTAGATACAGTAGTAAAAGACACAAAAAGGTTACTGGCCAGTAACTTTAATGGCTCAAATTAGTGTGTCTCTATCAAAGAGGGGGCTGAATGGCTGCCTGTAATGCTGGCTCGCTCTACACAAAGGAGAAGCATATAAATGTTGTGTTTCTCCGCTGCCTGGATACATGGAGAACGGGTCAACTATTAGAAGAAACATGATATTCTTCCAAACATGGAAACGTGTGAGATTTTTGTCACATTTCTTGCTCACAGTTACAATTTTCATCCACATGTAACATGAGAAATAACACAAGCTTATTTTTCTAAAAAAATATATATGAAAATGTTTTAACATTGAATAAGTGTAAGTCATTTCTTGACACCTCTGCTGCTCATATTTTTAGAATAACACATGAAGCCGACTAGAGAGCAGAGAACTTTAAAATATGACAGGGGACATTTTTGAGAACAAGCAAATTGAAATGTCAGCGTATATACCAAAACTGCATGGGTTAAGCATTTATTAGCATGGCACAGTGACATTTTAATTAAACCCAAGTTAGAATATTTACTTTGGATTGTGCAAAACTGATCACAGTGTATTCCAATAGAAAACATGTTCACAGAGCTGTATAGTTAACAGGTAACTAGTGAAATATCCTCTGAGAAGGAATTAATGGAAATTTGTGTGAACGTATACAATTAAAATTCCTGTTATTTTTCTCTCTCTGAGCTTGATGCAGAGTGGTGTATCCAACTGAGATGGACATTATGGAAATCTGTGTTAAAGCATAAAATTCAAACTCTGGTTAGCATGATTTAAATTCTCTTTGAAGCTTCGAGAATTGGACCTAAAAGGCATCTATAGGAAAAAAAATACTTATCCCATACCATGCACCTAGAAGGCTCATATACAACCTACAACCCCAGTCAGTTTAGTTTAGTTTAGTTTATTAGGATCCCCATTAGCTGCAGCAAGATGCTGCTGCTATTCTTACTGGGGTCTGAAAGTCCTAATGAGATGTGAGTGGACCTCTGCTCGATGAAAGACTGAGGAATCACATCTGAATTATGTGATATGATTCAGTCTGTGAAGTGAGCCGAGGGAGGATTACTTATGCAAACTAAAATTGTCTGCTTTTTGACCCAATATTCCAATTAAACAGAATGTTTTTGAACAATTTTGAGATGTGACTGAATTACAGAGGTTGGCCAGCAATCATGGTTTGTATAATAATTTTTTTTTTTTTTTTCTTTTTAAAGATGGCTAAAATAGAAACATAATAATAAAAAATAATGAAACTAGAAGGGCACGCAGAGAGCGCAGACCTCCGCCAACACATGCCCCATCTTGCAATGTTAATGTTGAGGGGGCGTTCACATGAATTTACCTGGTCGGAAACAAATTTTTCCGATTATTCCGATGCCACATGAATGCAGCACAAATGCCCTATCTGAAACAAAACTAAACTGAAAAATGATTCGTGTATCCGCCCCATGATTTGGATACGCTCCAACATTTAATGAATTCTTCCTTGGCCCATGCTACACCCTTCCACCAAGTTTCATGAAAATTGGGCCAGTAGTTTTTCCGTAATCCTGCCGACAAACAGAAAACATAACCTCCTTGGTGGAGGTAACTAGGACTCTGCAGGTGAAAGACTCTAGAGTAATGACTCCTTAAAATGAAGGATTGATGGAGATGTCTAGTGGTATCAACTCTATCTACTAGTGTTTTAACACTTTAATAGTAAAATATTCAATGTCAATGATAAACAGAACTGTATTTATACTTAATAACTCCTTTCCTTCCAACAGAAATCATATAAGGCTTGAATCAGGATTGCTCCTTGTCGCAAATCTTAGTTTAACCTGATGCAACTAATATTTTCTTGAAAGACATATATTTTCCTTCTGTATACATGGTTAAAAATTCACAAGATTATCCCTGGTCTGCATTCACAACCTTTGTTTCATCATTAATAATGCCTGACACATCGAAGGTTCGACTGCTACAAATTACTATGTATATAGTGTCCTGAAGATGAAAAACAGATCCGGAGAGCAGAGTCACTGAGGTCAGATGTGGCCCACAAGCACATACTTCCCCATCACCAGAGTTCATCAACTATTCTCTTTCCTCTCTTGTTTTTCTCTGCAGCCCTTCGACCAGCAGCTCCTTCTCCCCTCCACCTGCCATCTTGATGATATAGTCCTGTACTTGTGAGAGTGGCTGGTGAGCAATCCCCAAGGGAGTCGATGACTCTCAACTCCATCTCCTTGACAGATATTTTCCCCTTCAAGGTCTCTGCGCCATCATGCTTTTGTTTGAACACAGCGCAGCACACAGGGCGGAGAGCACTCTGCGGGTCAAACAGACCGACATGCCGCTGTGTAGGTCAGTTCAATGCTGTTCAAATGTTCAATGCATTGGCCATTTCAAACGTTCAGATAACAGTGTTATCTTGGACGGTTTGCTGAATTACTCTGATAGGACTCAACTGACACATGCAGAAATCTCAGTTTGCCCTCGTCTGCATGTCATTTCCTTGACACATGCAATTAAGGACTATGTATGCGAGCAGATAACGGACCCTTGGCCCTCGCTTCACCTCGAGAGCCGTGCCCTGAGATCCCCAGCCCATCACGTTGAGCAAATAACAATCCCTTCTCCGACAGGCTCTTGCAGTCCACCATTTGCTGCAATGCAGAGGCGAGAGGAGTGCTACAGGACTTGTCTTATCCTTTCAAAGATGATCACTCCTCTCACCTTCGGGAAGATGTCACTACAGTATACAGCGAGGACAGCGGCTATGCACTGACCCTTTGAGTGTGTCTGTGTGCATTTTTAAGGGGGATTCAGCAGAGTATGAAACATGTAAGGCTTATGATATTCTGTAATTGGATTTCCAAGAAAGCTGGTGACAAAGTCCCTCACACACCACTAATCCTCCCAATCAGCACTGCGGGCCTAAAGCGTGCTCTTCTTCGCAGATGAATATGGAGGAAGGGAAGGGAAGGGAATGAAGCATGAAGCGAGGAGGAACGTGCGGATCACAGATGAAGAGGGGTGTGAATTGCACCACGACTGCATAAGGATGGACAGCCACTGAGGGCGTGCCGACGTGTCCTGACACACACGGTCTAATCAGCATCTCCGTGCTGGGAGTGAGACAAGTTAGAGGAGGCAGGGCGCCCGGGACGGCTGCGAAAAGGAAGGCAGACATGAGAGAGAGTTCAAGATGTCGGGCCAAACACAGCAAACATTCAAACTGTTGCTGTCAGAAGTGGTCAGAGGCTCTGCCTTCACAACAAACAGGGAAGATTAGCTTTGCTGAATCCCAGGAAACACTTCACTTTAGGACTCCATGACAGATGCCTTCAAGAAAATAGGAAACGAGGAGTAAACTCTCAGCCATATCAAAGCGATTAAAGGAAAAGTTTAAGAATATGCCTCTAAATGATTCGACTTGACTACAGCAGAGCTGGGCTCATCTGGGTAAAGATTTATGGAGATATTTCCGGTATAGAGAGCCTCACTTGTTTTGAATCCAATTGTACACAGCAGGGGAAATACATGGCAGCCTCTCTGCTTCCTGTTCTTATTTGGATGATTGAGGAAAAAGACAAGCAGAGTAAACTTCATGAATGTCTGGCAGGCACATATATTTTTCCATCACTGTCAAAATGTTGGATTGTTTTTCCTGCCCTACATCAATTCTATCTGTTCTCAGTCTTGCTTGCTGAACTAGTTTCTGTTTGTCATTTTCTCTTTTCCTAATCTGCGAGACAGGGCAGCAAGGAGTCTTGAAATGTCTACGTTCCAGTTCGAGTGCAAACCATCTGAGTTTAATGCTTCCTGACTGGTTGTTTCTGTCCTTTAGGGAGATTTCTGATCTTGTGTGTCTCGTGTATGGTTTATATGCACATGCAAAGCCAAGAGTGTGCCGCGCAGGGCCACCAAGAGGGGATGACTATCTGCCACTCTCACGAGGTCCACTTCCTGCGCATGTAAACGAAGCTTTTGCCCCTGGTGTCGCTAATCAAATTACATGTCACATTTCATATCCTATGCCGATGAAATAAACCAAGCCGAGCCATTGAGGGATTTGCATTGTGGAGCTTGATTATAGGGCTGAATTGTAAAACAGCACCTCTCTAGGACCAGTCTCTCCCAGCTCTTTGCATTTCTCCGACGAACAATAGAATAAGTCAATGAGGACGGGAGATGGGACCCGTTGTTTAACCTTGAAGACATCACTTAAAGAATTCCCTCTCCTTCTCAGCCTCAAACCAGGCCTGGTTAAGTATGTAGAGTCCAGCACCACTTTTCATCTTATTAGTGCCCTTGCTGAGATGGCACTCCGTCACTGAATGATAATGCCAGAGGTAGTCGAGAGAGAGCGAGAGAGATGGAAAACAGAGTGCTATGACAGTGAGTGAGCTGTAATCCTATATATGCCCTTTGAATATGGCTTACTCACCTTACTTTTCTAAAGAAAATTTCCTCACAAAAACCAATAAAGATTCTCAGCAAGGGACTTCACTTTAGAGCCATTCCATATAGTCACTTGGAGAGGGGAGAGCAAGCCGTTTTCTCGTATTAGATGAAAAGATGGATTCTCAGTGTATCTTTCATTGTCTGGATATGTGCTGGGCACTAACGGCAATAAGAAAAATTGGTGCCTGTCTGATATCTTGTCTGATATGGTCACTGTGCTGCAAGGTAGTCAAGTCAGAATAAGTCCTGATGCATGATAAAGAGCAAAAGCAAAATGCTGCAAAGTAAATTACCTTCTAAGCTACACTGATAAAGCTGCAATAAATAATGATTTTTTTTTTTTCAAATTTGGCCACATTAAAATCATACATTCACAATCTGTTGATTATTCAGGATAATCCACAGGCCTCACCTTAAACGGTTTTCAACAAAACTTATTTCAGCCAAAGAAATAGTCTATATATAAAATGGTTAAGAGGTAAAATGTCTTATCACAAGTTAGGTTTTATTTTTCATAGCTCTGGGCCGTTGGTTCTGTGGGTTATGATAACATTGAACTCACTAAAGTAATTGCTAAGACCCTGGAACACAATGTTAAAAATTCATCCAAAGGGGCAACAGACGATCACAGTGTAAACAAGCCAAGAGTTTTGTAAGATTAGCGACAACTTTTGTAGGAGGTAAAACCGAAGGGGAGTGCAACTCAACTTCATTCTCTCTTCCAAATCAAATTTACTACTTCCATTTTGGTTTAAACTTATATGACCGTCTCACTGCTTGTGTTTATTGCCCTGTTGAACCTGTGTTTAGTTATACTGCAGTGTTCTCAGTATTACTTTAGTGAGTACAATTATATTATAAAAGATAGAACTACTGTAGGGATGTTAATAATTAACTGACAATAAGAATTTTGACCCATTAATACTATCAGTTAAACAGTTAAAAATAGATATTATTATATACAATTTGTTGTATTTGTCTATTTTTTAACTCTTGGTTTGTGGCTCTTATGACAGACTGCTGAACAACATCCACAACAAAGAGCTACGTGACACATGTCACTATATCAATGAGGACTGAAGGGTTAAATCGGCCATCCTACACAGAGTACGCCAGGCAGGACAACCTCGCAGGTGGATGTGGTGGAGGCTGGAGAGAGACTTATCAGTTGACAGTTAATGATCGGTTCACAAGGGTCGGCTGTCGGTCAGGAAAAACAATTAGCATCCCTAGAGAGAACTGATGACTTGGAATTCCGAAAATAAAACCCAAGTTGTAATAAACAGTCGTTTTCCTTTAACAGCGTGTTTTCTGGGTTATCTAGCGTAAAAGGAACATTCCATTTGTGTCCATCGTGGAGGCAGAAATCTCAATGGATATCTCAATACCTGGGCTAATAAAAGCACTGCTAAATACTACTAGTGGTATACTTTAAGATCATGTTGTACAAGTTTTTTTAATTATACCTGCATTTTGCGCTGAATCACATTCTTCGGTGGATTGTGAAAATAACATGGCTGCTACACAGCCTCTACAATAGGAAACTCCTCTTCTTTACACCTCAATATGTCATTCAGTTACAGGGTGTCCTAGGGCTAAAAAGCTCTGAGACAAACCCCTGAAATTGGAAGTGAAATGTTTACTGACTTTTCACAAACTTCGGCCACTTGAGAACAATTTCCAAACTTAAGCTTCTTTATGCATAAAAGACCCAAAGTATATCCCCTTACAGCTCAGGGATGAGGTACAGTAGCAGCAGCAGCAGCACTACAATGGGCAAGTGTTGAAATAAAACCAAGAGAACTGGTGAGACTTCGCTGTGCCCTTGGCATACTTAAAGGCATAGTTCAGATTTTTTGAAGTGGGGATGTATGAGGTACTTATCCACAGTCAGTGTATTACCAAATGGCAGTTGGTACGCCCCCAGTTTGGAGAAGCAGACAGGAGGACAGGCATGGAAGCTAAGCAATGCACTGCTGTGGGTGGGGGCATCAGCTAAACTTATTTTAGCCACCTAAAAATTTGCAGTCAGATGGCCCTTTATAACAGAAACTGGAGCCGTTCTATGCTCTCGTCAAAGCCACTAAACAGTAATTTTACTTTGCAGAACATGGGTGTTGCTGGTCTACCGTTGCCTTAAACGGTTAGTTTGTTTGTGTTATTGTATGACTTTAACCACCATCTACTGTAGGTCATACACTAACAGTGTTGGGTAACGTTACTTTTAAAAGTAACTTGTTACATTACAAGATTACTTACTGAGAAAGGTAACTCGTTAGAGTACGTTTGCATTACAAAAATGAAAACAGAGGACGTGCAGCCTACTGTACGTCTACATTTGCATGTATTGACACTACCGTCATTATAGCCTTGTCGAAAGCCCTAATAACAGGAGTCTACAGCCCATAATGTGTAACTCTGCAGGTTAATAACAGGATGACAGATGCAATATCCCCTTTACCTCGATTATGTTTGATTAAGTAAACCTATGATTCAGAGGGTACCAGGGCTCATGCATATACACTAACCAGTTCATACAACACATTTTTTTTGCAATTCAACTGCAATGAACAAGTTGTGTTATTAAGTGCATGAAAGTAAATAGAAACTTTAGCTAATGATACCTGACAGCTAATGATCTGGGCAGAGGCATATCAGGCGCAGCTGCCTCCATGAAAACAATCAGACACAGGCTTGGCCTTCCACTAGCACGCAGCTAACGTTAGCCTCCAAGGAAGGAAACAGAAACAGAAACAAGGTGAACGCTCCGGGGATTTTCCTTTTTTGTGGCAACAAAAGAAAGAGGGAAATGCAGTAAAGTTTTAAAAGTAACAGATTGCTTATTTGAAAACGCAACTAAATAACAGATTACTTGAATTGCAAAAGTAACACATTGCATTACTCATTACAACAAAAAAAGTAGTCTGAGTACAACATGTTACCCCCAACACTGTAGACTGACTATAGATAAGTACAACCCCACTTCAAAAAACTAAAAATAAATGTTATTCAGTCTCACTGTCCATTTATACTAGACAGAGCAAGGTGCTTTTTCAATTCACATATATCACACATATAGTATGTTCCTTTTCAAATTGGACAGTATGCTACTTTTGGCCATTGTCCACTTCACAGCCATTGTGGGTCTGCAATTGAATGTGTACAGCTCCTCTACAGAGACGTATATAAAACCTCACAAATCCTCAGACAGCATATTCTGGAAATTTAGCTCAAGACAGGTAGGTGGAGAGATGTGCTATGTACTTACAATCCAGTTCACATCACAGGCATAGGCAAACATAGCGGCTGGTCACTTCATCTCTCCATCTTCAGCACTGTGCCTCTCTCCTCCACAATTCCCTGCTCTCATAAACATAGCTAAGCCAGCAAACTCTCCCAAGTCCTTTTTCATCATATTCTAGCACTGTCAGGGCTGCAAAGGGCACCAGCATCTGAGAGAAGCTTTCCATTGAGGCCTTTGGAATGGATTCACTCCAAACGGCCTTTTCATTCTGCAGCTGCGATGGATTAGCTCTGTCATGGGTCCAGATGAGGTTTGCCTTCCTGATCTGCACGCCACGGCGGAGAAAATAAAGCTACGCCACCGAGATAAAGAAGGGAGGAAAAATAAAATTAAGGGACAGGAATCGCGCCGGCGGCTACCCAATGGTCGATGATAGAACACTTCAATATTTCATCACACGGTCATGCATGGACACACAAACACGGACAGCGGCCTGGGAGCAACCGCCCACAGGTTTTATGTAGCCATGTGTGAAATGGCAAGAGCCACACAACAGCACTCTCCGAATTAACCATTGGAGGGAGAAACAGAGGAGGGGCATGGTTGAGCGAGCACATCATGTTCACTTAATTCTCACTCATGGGGATAGTGAGCACTAAAGACAGGAGAACCCACGGTAAGACGCGTGTAAAGTACGATCACACCACTGCGTCACAATTAAACCTTTTTTCTCGTTCACACCTACTAAGACATCTTCTCAATCTAAGTTGGAAAAACTGACGGAGAGCATTGGCTACCACCTCCTTGATGACCGAGCAGGAGATGAGTCAAAGCACCTCGGAGCTTTGTAGTCGATAAACAACCGAATAATTCCACGCCTATTACTCACGGCCATTTGATTCTCATTCTACTCTCAACGGCATCCACGCAGATTCGATTAAACTTGTGCATTCAATGCGAATCAGTGAACAATCAGAAAAAAACATTGGCGCTTGTTATGGTGACAACACAGATAAAGTGATTCGAGTGGCTTGGGTTTGCTCCTCGGGCATGCCAGAAGATATTTCCGCTTCGGTGTCATCAGCAGTTTATTCCGACACATCAACAGATCCCGCTCTGACATTGCGTGGGTCTTCAATCTGCAACTGCAATCACAGTTGCAGTAATTGTCAATAAATCCCCCTCCCTCCTCCTGTTTCCAGATGTGCGATATGTCTTTCATTGCATAAGATGTGTTTAATATTAACCACAGAGGCTATTCATGGAACGGAATTTCTTATTTGCATCTCTGTATCACTGCAAGGAATATGCTAATATCTTCCTTTTCTTCCTCCTCTCCTTCAGCCTGTATATGCTAGAGTGCCCATACACTAGTTTCACAAGGTTATGATGCTCCAGTGGCCCGGCGACTGTGAACTGTCACAAGCAATCAGTTATGATGGAGCCCTTGTTTCTGCACAGACATGCAGCTTTGGCAGGCCTCTGCTAGCGACTGCCTCTTTTGAAACAGGCCAGAAACGTGCGGACCAATCTGCTACAGACGACAGACGGAGAGCTGGAAGCTGGAAGCTCCGTCACACTGTGATCCAATATTTACTAGTTGGGAGAGTACATCGTGACACTCCCTGTGATGTTTTGTATTCATCACAACACCGCCCTGATGTCCTGACATTTTTGACTGTCTTTAGTGCAGAAATCATACTCCGCCACACGCACACACACACACACACACACACACACACACACACACACACACACACACACACACACACACAGAAGGGAACCCAAACAATAAACAGCTGATAACGCGGTCCAAGTGGACTGACGAGATTAGACAGCATAGGTGCCAATTAATGCTTTTCTCTGGGCTCTTCAGAAATAATAAAAGCCTCAAAAGTGTTTTCTTTCATAAGCTGTCTGACCTTGGATAGGACAATGCAGTCGGCAGCTCTTATTGAGGAGGACTTCAGAGTTCCCTCTTTTTTTTTTCCCTCTCTTGCACCCAGTGAAGCCAGGCCAATGCAGCAACTTCCGATGAGGCACGATGCGGATGTGCTATTCCAGCTCAAGTAGGGGATTACTGATTCAGTGATTATGGGTATTGTAGGGGAGTCTAGTGAATGGCCAATAGCTAGCTGAGTGTGACTGCAACGGCTGCGGGAACATAGCTGTAATGGGCTTTGTGGGAGAGATTAAATATATATAAAGGGAGAAATATAGAAATGAGAAAGACAGAGAGGGGGAGCAAAAGTAAAAAATGCTGACTGCAATGTGAGAGATCTTTACAAGAGACAAGTTCCTCTTCCTTTCTTCTTCTTTACCTACTCCTTCCCTGCCTTTTCACAACTGGTGCATAAGGGCAAATGACATTTTCAAATGAAAAATAATCTCTGCCACAAACGACGTATTCCACTCTCCTTGAGAGGTTTTGCTCATTGAGAAAACAAAATGGAAAGCAGCCATCACGTGGAGCCGAGCTGCTGCCAGACATATCCCTGATGCAC
Organism: Heterobranchus longifilis; assembly: GCA_028570985.1. Taxonomy (NCBI): domain Eukaryota; kingdom Metazoa; phylum Chordata; class Actinopteri; order Siluriformes; family Clariidae; genus Heterobranchus; species Heterobranchus longifilis. The sequence continues at coordinate 15,443 of JAOVVB010143272.1, forward strand.
CTGAGATGAATAGTTCACAATGGCAGCTTGCCCCCTGTTCGTTTTACTTAAAATGCACCACATGCGCAGGCTTTTTTTTTTTTCTTATCATAAACAGTTTTTTTCTCCCACGGAGCACAGCAGCGAATGTGTCTAATGCACCACTAAGATTTTGTGTCTCCTCCTGTGCGGTCCCTCATGGTGTTTATCGTTTGCTTTTTATATGGTCAGCCAGCTCCTCTTGTTCATCACAACGCAGCACTGATATCATCTTCAATAAGGGAACACAGACTTCGGCTGTCATTGTTGACTTATAGTTCAGAAACCGGCCAATTATTTGAACAGTGGTTAACAGATGTGCGGAGCATAGACGGGCTGTCATGTTGCATCATCTCTGCTGACGAAACAGGGGGCTTGATCTACGCCTTCATTGCTTTGCCAAAAGCTCACATATGGGTCAGTGGTGCACAAATTATTCTTAAACCTATTTTTGTTTGTTTGGTTGGTTAGTGATATCATCATGGGTTTTTATTGTTTATCGTTTTTTAGTTGTGGTAATGTTATTGTCAACAAAATATATTTAAATGTTAAAGCCTTATGAGCAACCTGTGTAACTTCCCTGATACATGAAAAGCATTTTTGGATGGATATGTAGTATGCATTATATAAAACGTACCAGTTATCATGTTAATACATCACTATGTAATTATAGTTTGAAATAACTGCAGGCTAGGCTTGGGTGGTATCTATTTTTTCATACCTCCCTGAACTTCACGGTATGTGTATTTGTGCAAAAAAAACAAAAAAAAAACCACATAAAAAGCTGAGCAAAGCTTGTCACTAAAATTAAAATAGCTGGTCCACCTTAAAAGGTCAGTCCACCTTAAGTTTGTGAGCCTGGGCCGAAGTTGTCGCCAGGAGTTCATTACTTGTATAACATATTACACATTGAAAAATATTTTTTCTTTAAAATACATTTTAACTGGTGGCTCACTGGTAGAGTGTACGCCCCATATACAGAGGCTAAAGTCCTTACCGCAGCGGCCGTGGGTTCGACTCCCGCCCACGGCCCTTTGCTGCATGTCTCTCTCTCTCACCCCTTTCCTGTCTATCTTCAGCTGTGCTATCAATAAAGGAAAAAAAGCACAAAAAAAATTAATAATAATAAATTACCATGTCGATGCTTAGACCTGGCGGGAAGTCAACTGAGTAACATAGTGTAATACCTTAATACTGCCCGAGCCTGCAGCAGGCTGTAAGGTGAAGATATTTTCAGGGTGCCATGACAGTCAATTCATAATCATTTCATCTTAATCCCTCTTCTCCCTTGCAGTTTATCACATTTGCCCCTGAAAATTGAGCAGATAGATAAAGGAAATCAATAAGAAATCCAAAGAGCCCAACATCCCCACCGTAGGTCTGAACACACCACAAAAGATTGATAACTGTCAGTGCTAGAGAAATCTTTAAAAGCCAATGTAAATCTGTGATGTGATTGACTGATCTTCCAAATCAGAACATCTGTCCTTATACTAGATTCTTTTTTATATTCCATAGCTGCTGCTGAAGTGGCCAAATGCCCAGGGTTTGTGAAAGATATATGGAGATTTGAAGCCACCACAGCAGCGAGGGAGGAAAGCTGTTGTTTTATCAAACAACATCTGCCAGCGCCATTGATTCCAAGACAAATAACACTCCGACAGCAACACTTCTCCTCAGGTTGGGTTTAAGAGGATCTTTTGATATTCTGATTAAAAATTCATTGTGTTGAATCTGCCTCGGAGTGTGTTCTATGTTTTCTAGTCTGAATCTCATTACGGCTTTAGCTGTGTGCCTGACTTTAGAATAAATAAATAAAAAATACAGTGCAGGGCATCTCATGGCCAGCAAATTAGGTCAAAATAATGTTCTATTTGGATGTTTGGCCTTTGGAATTTTTCCAGCCCTTTATGTGTTTTCTGTATAAAAAAGCTTCAACCTCATGTGACCACATCAGACAGTACCAATGATTGTAGTCATGCCAGCAAGACTTCAAGAAAATGATAGAAAATGTAGTATTATTTGTTAGTATACAGAAAGCAGCAGAAAGAGAGAACTCAGTCTATTTTATCGGTTTATTTATCGAAACTAATATCGTCATGGCACTGGTCAACAACATTGTTGCATTTTTTCCTCATATACTGCAGCCCTAGTTTCTAAAAAAAATTATGATAATAACTCTGCCAGACATTTATAAGCTTGAGTCAGATCCTAACATGTAACTGCATCTGACAGAAGCTCCACCCTTTCTCTGCCTCATCTTTTTTTTTTTTTTATCTGAGCTGGCACTACGCTGTCAGTCACTCCTTTCTGCTGACGTCCCGCTCTCCTCTCAGAGGCCTCGCAGTTCCCAGAGCATGTAACCTCATCCGGGGCCGTTACTGTATCGCTCATCTGACTGAGGCCCCACATCCAGCCACCTCGACGGACCTCCGAGACCTCCTGGCCTCGAAATCACACCATTACGTTACTCTACGGTGGCTCGTGTTTCTCTCAGAGGGCTTTTGCACAGTCATGGTGCTTATCAAGATACGCTCGTTTATTCTTCGCATTTCACATAAATCCTATACATATATTTCCACAATGGTATCTTCTAAAACTTGCTTTGCACAAAGAGACACAGGGCAATATTTTTTACCATGACCTTTACTTTGGATGAATGATGGAGTGTGTCATGGGAGCTTTGGTGCAAGACACTGAGATTTACTCAGTAAGAAATGTGAAGAGGGAGACGGGATGTGTCCGTCTATGTGACTGCATACGCCTACAGTGTCTGTGTGCGTGGCTCTGTGCATATGTGTGCACACGCATTGCATATGCACATGCCTGTGCGTCCATAAACAAACCTCCATCTGTGCCTCCAACACAGCTGGGCTGCGATGGCATGTCCCGGCACAACCCCCATAGCCCGGAGAAGTCTCTCGCTCACTCACGCACGCATACACTTAAGCACACACAGACTCTCTAGCAACATCTAAAACATCCTTTAATCTAATTATTTTTCCTCTTGCTTTCTCTTACTGCAGTCTTTGTCTCTATCCTCCCACCACTCTTCACTTTCCCACTTTTCCAACAGCTTCTCCTGCCACGTTTCCCCGATGATACCTTTTCAAGCTGAGTTACAGCCTGCGAGGACAAGAAGTGCGGCACTACTACAATCACCTGAGGAGCTTCTCTCGACCATAGCCTGTATCTGTCAGGCCCATGTGCTGCAAAAACATGCCTGCCTGTCGCTTTGTTTATCATCCATTCACACACCACCAACACAACAACAGCCCCAAAAGCTATACAGAACAATACACACGGAGATTTGGTAAGGGCCCTTTCGTCTGTGCTTCACAACATATGCCATTTGCCACATGTGCTCAGTCATAGTGTGGGCCGCCGGTGTAAAGAGACCGTTGGTGTTTCTGGGCAACATGTGCAGAGCTAGCGCTCTCCGGGTGGGCGTAAAGGTCAGTGAAGAAGATGTTTCGAAGAATGTGTTGTGTCTAGACAAAAATCAGGATTGTGCACTGTGTCATTGAGGGTTTATGATAATCGGAATCAATGATGTTGATATCTCACATCCAAATACAAGCATCTGCTGGAGTTTTCTTCCTAACAGTTAGATTAAATGTCATGAGTCTTAATGGGCTCCACGCACTCTCAGATCCTTATACTGCTGATCATCCTGCATCATGTGGATCACAACTAGGGTAGGGTACCGAATTCGGTACTTTTAAGGGTTCCGACCGAATTACGTCGGGACTACCGAGTACCGATTCACGTTAAATCAAACGGTGCCAAATTTTGGTAATTGAGAGAGCAAGCTTCTGTCTCTCTCCGTCCCTCCTTTACACACAACAGAGAGAGAGAGAGCTGCAGCTTGTCTAAGGGTGCTTTCAAACCTACCTCGTTTGGATGGTTCGGAGTTTCGGACCTATTACAGGAAGTTTTGGCAGGGGTCCACTATCGTCATGTTATAAGAGTAGGGAATTAGGGATACACTGATTGTGAAATTCTGAGCCGATACCAATAAAAATAACAATTTCACCGATAGCCGATTCCAATATTTTTATGTTGTTGTTTATGTTGTTTTTGTTGTTAGTTATTCTTCCCTTTTTGCCAGGGAAACAAATAAATCTTCATTATTTAAAAAAAAGAACAGTTTTAAAGTAATTCAACATTTCATTACACTATCTTTGAATGAACACAAATTTAATCATACAAACAACTTTTAATAGCTCTCTTACTTTTTGGAAAAATAACTACTTCAAAAGCATTTTTTTTAACCTTTTACCACAACATTTAGCCAGCACAAAATTGATGCAGCACGACAGATAAATATCGGCCACTGCCATCGGTGAATGTCATCTCATTTGCAGATATGCCAATTGCAGTCAACAAGGCACTGAGAGTACTGTAGATAGCTGTTGGTGATCGGAGCGGATAAAATATCAGCAGTAAAGTTGTGGTGTAGGTTTCAGTTTGTCTCTGAATAAACACTGCAGCTCATCAAGACCCAAGTAAAGTTTCAGTGTCTTTCTTCTCAACAACGCAACAAAACCAGCCGTGGTTGTATGTGGAGATCAAGAGTCAGCTGGGAGAAAAAAACCTCACAAAACCCCTGACACTAAAGAGAGGATACAAAGCCTGTCTAACCAATCAATAGTAATAAGTATCAGGAGACACAGCTCACGTAAGTGATGATGACAGGACGTAAATGTGTCATGTATAGTTCTTTAGTGCGCTCCCTTATATGCAATGTGTGTTAAGTTTCCCTTTCAATTTCCTCAGAGACAAGGTGTTTTATATGCCCTCATGATGGACTGACAGGCTGCAGATTGTAGAGACAGGAAGGGAAAGGGAGAGGTTTTATTTGTGTGGTGTGTAAAATGTTCTAAATAGGCCTGAATAACATAAACAATAAAAATGTTCTAAATAAATAACAATGTCAAAATTGAGAAGTTTGGACTTATTCTTACAACTAGAATTGCATTTTTGTTATTATAGAGAGAATAAAGTACCGAAAAAAAGTACCGTTAGGCACCGGTACCAAATTCCAGGTGCCGGTATCGGTTCAAATGTGAACAGTACGCAACCCTAAATGCAACATCCAGTCAGAATGCAGCACACTGCAATAATTAATTTCATGCACACTGCTTCACACTAACAATAAGGCAGCATGGACGTCTAGCATCACAACTGCTATTCACTTGAGGCAGTGTTAAAGGAACAGTTTGACATTTTGGGAAATACACTTGTCCACGATTGATACCACTCTTATGTCTGCACGGGAAATGTGAAGCTACAGCCAGCAGCTGGTTAGCTTAGCTTAGCATAAAGAGTAGAAAACGGGGAAACAGCTACTGGCTTTGTCCAAAAGGTAACAAAACACACCTAGCAGCACCTGTTATATTTGTTTATTTGATCAAAAACGTAGTGTAAAAACAACTATTTCTGCTTTACAGGGGGTTATGTACCATACTATTTCTTGGCTGGGACATTAGCATGTGAGCAGAGTGGAGTGCGAGGATTTTTGGATGGAGCGCAGAGTGGATTTTTTAAAAAAGTTGGAGTGTCGCCTTATTTCCCGCTTCATCCCACTCCAATTTTGCTCCGGTAGCACTTGGGTGCCGCTCACACCATGAGTTCGAAGCATGCCCAAGCCCAACCCACACTACAACGCAGCTTTTTTGGAGCGAGCGGTGAGCGATTTGTGTGAAGCAGGATGAAATGAGTTGAGTGCGGAGCGATACTAAGCGGAGCGGCTTTGCGCAGGGGGAACGAATAGCTCCGTGAGCGAGGAGAGGAAATGCTTAACACTCCACTCCGCTCACACGCTCTGACTGGGACCAGTAACTTCCTGGAGTCTTAGCTAGAAATAAGAAATAATCTATACCACTTGTAAAACAGCATTGTTTTTTTCTTTTTAATTGACATTTTTATATGGATTAAAGAAATGATATACATATCATGTTAATTAGCTTTAGTTGTGCTAGTAGGCAGATTTTGTTACCTTTCTACAAACCAGGCTAGCTGGTTCCAGTCTTTGTGCTAGCCTAGGCTAACCAGCTGCTCCAGCTTCATATTTACCATACAGACATGAGACTTGTATCAATCTTCTCATCTAACTCTGTTTGAGAGCGAGTGAACCTATCTCCCAAAATGTCAAACTATCCTCATCTTCTCTCCATTTACAATAAGATGCACTGCACCTTACAGTCACTCTGCTTTATTCTTTTGTCTCTCCTCGTTCTTGCCTTGGGAAATGACAAACGCAAATCACAGTGCCTCTTGTTTTATCTTTTTTTTTCTTCTCCATTCTCTTGGAGCAGAGCAGTTTCGCCTACAGTAGCCAACAGCGGTGGGAGACGGTGGCTGAACTGTGCAGCCAAAGAAGCATCTGCTACTGCCAGGGTTTAAGGACCTGGAGGATTCGATAAAAGAAGGGGTAGGCACATGTAAAAGGGCTGGCAGAGGGGACACAGACCATTAGCTTAATGACAGAATGAGGAATGAGGAATAGGGAGATGAGATTCAAAAGCCAAGCATTGCAAAATTTGCCTTTAACAGGAATCAAGGCGAGTAATCTAATAAACAGCGTGGCGAGGAGAGGCGGAGGGGGGCTTGATGTTTTCTTCGCCTCAGGTAAAGGAAGAAGAAGAAGAAGGGTAAACAGGAGAGAAAAGGATGGCGGTGTCATTAAGTTGGCTAGCCGTGACCATCAGGAACATTAATGCTGTCTACTCTGCTTTCTTCAAACTGGTACCCTTTGCTTTGAACTACTCCTGTCTCCTCTGTGAGCGTACCTGACTCCTAGTTTCCACAGCTATTATGGACCCTGCACTGGTAATTACACATTTCACAATTTCTGATGTCACTTCAAAGCAACAACAGTCGTGCCACCAAAGCACACACCATGCCTCTGCAGTACAAAGCCAAGCCTCAAGGATTACTGAAGCCACACATTGTTTTGCTGCCGGCCACTAATTCAATTAATGGCATAAGGTTTTAAATTGACTTGAAAGAAATTGTTCTAACACCAGACTGTGCCTTCATCACACCTAAGGATTTTGTTTCTGAAAAGCAAAATAAACTCCAGCAAGTTTAATTTGAATTACTGTACAGTATGCACGTCCTCTTGTTCTTCTGCCTCTATTATATGACTTTTAAAAGGACGTACAGCAAATGAGGGGGAGTGATCTACATGATGAGTCAGAGTAGAGGGCTTTGGAAGTATCCGTCCCAGAGTAAAGAGAGAATGCACACTAAAGCAGAACATCAGCCTTGAGAAAAGAGGAGTCCGGACAAGAAAAAAACTAAAAGCTGTCATTTCAACCACTCTGCAATGCCTTAGGCAGCCATAACTCATCTTGATCAAAGCAATGAAGCTTGCCTCGAAATAGATTTACACCCCAAACCTGCATAAATGCCACTTTTGTAAAAAAATAAAAAATAAATAAAAAAAAACTTAGCTCAGATTGCCCAATCATAAAATAGACGTGTGTTAATGCTGACAAAGGTCTGAGTCACCCAAACGGGGCTATTGATGACAAAGGACATTTGAAATGTCCACTAAATAATTGTGACAGCCTGCAGAACAAACAACAGCGCTGACAAATCTGAAAACTCAGAACGCAGGAGGTCTTCGCTCACCAGGGGCAAAGCCTCAAAGGCCTGAAAGTCAGTAGATAAGTGATATCTAATAACCGTCATCTCTATTTTGTTCACCACATTGGTAGAGACAATCTGAGGTGCTTATGGACTGTTGTGAGCTCAGCATGAGCTGTCTGCGGTTTGCGAGCTCAGCTTGACAAGAGTCTCAGGGCACTACCTTGAAAAAGGTCTCAGATCACACTTTACACAAATCAGATTCGAAAGGAAACTGCACCTCAGACTGTTTTGAGAGCCGTCGCTGCTCGGAGTTTGTTGATTATTTCACAGTTAAGAAGAGGGCTGTTTTGGTGTGTTAAGTATAATACTTCTTGCTGTATAATGTAGCGAGCTAAACATTCAGCACTAAAAGAGAAATTTCAAGCAGAGCTGATTATTAATATGCACATCAAAGTAAAAGAGATGCTCTCACAAACATTATAATGACATTGATTTGACAATCGCTCTCCTATTTTTGCATCACTGAGCAATAAATTTGTTTCAGGCATTGGTTTCGTTGCATCACTAAAAGCTCGCAGTTTTCTCGTATCTGAAGTTCAAGGCAGTCCTGAAACAGAGCTCATGATGGAGATGCTAAGACGTGGCAGCAAGAAACAAGAAACGGGGCCACGGCTCCCACAGGAACCCCTTCCTCTCACTAAAGCTCTGTCTGCCCCTGAATTTAATTAGATTCTGATATCAAGCCTTTTTCTCCCATGCTTCCCTTCCTCTTCAACATGCGTGAAATTGCACAGCACTATCTATTATTTATTCACTCTCATTTGCTTATTGTTTCTTATGGATGCCTTCGTTAGGGCACTTGCAGCTCTGCTGCCTGTGATATGACGCTCTGCTTTATCTCCATCGCTGCTCAGACCCACCTCCTCTGCAGGTCTGAGCCCAACTCATTTGCTAGCGTTGGTTGGGGAGCTATGGATTTTTTTTTTTTCCCCCCCTTTCACCCAATGACAGCACGGTGAGGTGCTATGAGGGCTGGGTGCTAATGAGCTGACTCTGCAATGCTGGGGGAGATGCTCTGTAACACAGGGGGAGTCAGAGGACGGCGCAGGAGGAGATGCTCTGGCACACGGAGAGTCACAGGGGCCATTACGACCGTGCCACACAGGGGTGAGAGGGACTCTCACCAGTCAGACAGTGAAGTCGGCCATTCAAAACTGAACTCGTCATTTGAAATTACATCACAAAATGGCTTTCTCGACTCTGTTTCTTCCCCTTTTCGTCCACTTTGTTACTGCTGATTTCAAGAAACTGCAGCCAGTGGGGTGCGGTGGGGGGGTGGGGGGTTAGAAAAAAAGAGCTTATTTGTTGGATCAGCCACTGCACAACTTGCACCATGGGATGGACCATAAACACGTACAGTAATAGCATCCATGGAGAGGGAAGGGGGAAAAAAACTCAAAAAGCTGTGCGTATTGATAATATACCAATTTACATCCTTCCTTCTTGAAGAGCGAATAATTTATGCGATGGAAAATAAAGGTATTCATAAAACACTTGTCAAGTTATAAAACACGCATCCAATTTTGTTCCGTAACACATGAACTCCTGCAGCGCCGAGTCCTTGACACAGGGTTTGTGTAATTGGCTGCATTCTCAAGGCCGGCATGTACACAGCATGTTGCCAAAGGAACTTATTTCATATTTGTAATATATCACCTCTGGAAAACTCAAGGCAGGCACGACACAAATGCTGCAAATGTGGTTTCCAACCAATGCTACTATCTGTACAAATAACTATACATTTCTTTAAAAAAAGAAAAAGAAAAGAAAAAGGATGTATGCATTGTGTGGTAAAAGCCAAGATGTAGGATACATACAGGAAGAACACTGTGTACATTAGAAACATCTGTATTTGTACATTCCCACTGAGACTTTAAGACCCAGAGTGAAGTGAGCTGAACTTGACTGCGTCCCCTGGATTGAGATGTAGCCTCTCTATAAGCTCCATACTGGACTGACATAAATAATTCTGCTCGCTCTGCTGTGGACAGAAGCGGGGGAGAATCTGGACATGACTGAAATAGAAGCACACTTACACGCATGGGTGACTGAAAAGCTGTTGGACGACTCGAGGTTGTCGACATTGTAGTTGAGGTGGAAAGGCTTTTCAGTGGTGTTTTGGTTGGTGTTGTAGAGTTGGACAGCGAACCTGAACGCGCTGTGCTCCTGCACCGTGGAACGCATGAACAGTCCCCCTTAAAGAGATGAAAACCAAGATCAGACAATCGCATATGTGCCTTTTTTTTTTAGTCCAGTGTCATTGTTGGACCTCATTTTATTCAGTGAGGGAGAACTATGTTGTCCCTCTGTATTAGAAAGGAGGCTGATTGTTATTTGAAAGAAGAACTATTGTGCATTTTTGACCAGTGCGCCTGTCTGTAACTCTTCAGATCGAGCGGGGGAACTGGCCGTCTTCCTCCTTATGATACACTTATATATATTTTTAGCCAATGATTACAATGACACAGACAACACTAGATGAAGCTTTGATGTACAGGTTTTTTTTTTTTTTTTTTACAGAATCAGCGGCTTTAAGATCACAGCATACGTACAAGCAAGTTAGTATCTGGCATTGCGCAGAGCGCCGCGCTCCGTGTACATCTCTCCGGTATAAAAATTACAATCTTTGTCTATACAAACCACAATCTGCAGGCTTTTTAACACAGCAAAGGCACTTACCGATATTAATCTGATTGGGAAATCCTGCGAATGATCTGTCAAAGAGCCACAGTAGAAACAAAACCACGCGCTGTGCCATTTTCTCCGACCTATCTGTTCAACTCCTTAAAAGGGTCTGTCTAAGCAAATTCATATGTTCTGGATGGAAGCCGGGCGCGATGGAAATCCAGTGGATAGATGATGGTCGCTCACAGTGCACCAATTAGGTTCATTGAGGTGCAGCCCAGCTGCAGAGCATTTTTTTTTTTTTTTTTGCAACTAAGAGAGGGGAGAGAGAGAGAAAGAGAGAGAGAGAGAGGGCGAGAGAGAGAGAGGAGGGGTGGGCTAGTGGTGGGGG
>JAOVVB010143348.1:0-11993 GCA_028570985.1 Heterobranchus longifilis
GAATTTAAAGAAGGAGGTGAGACAATATGTTGGAAAAGGCAAGTTGTTTTTAGAGCTGCTACATCTGAAGGTGGAGCCAGAAGATGGTAGGCAATAGTGGAGAAGGAATTAATTAATGTGTGGCCTAGTGGTTTAATGCAATGCCCCGGGCCCCTTTGTTGCATGTCACACCCCCCCTCTCTCTCCCCATGTTTCCTGTCTACATCTCCACAGAAAACTCTGTAATAAAGGCAAAAGGCCAGTACGAATTCTTATTAATATCACAGTATCAATCCAAACCTTTAATGTCAAATGTATGCAAAATGCCAAAAATAATCAAATTGTTGTTCATTGCAGTGCAATGTGTTGTACTTTTATGCATTACATTAGACAGAAATCACACAATTTTGACAACACATTTTAGTTTTTCATTAGAGCTGCAAAGCTTTATCGATTAGTTGTGAACTATTAAATTAAATCGGCAGCTATTTTGATAATCGATTAATCGATTTGAATTATGTTTTAAGAAAAAAAGTAAACTGAATATCTTTCAGTTGTGGACAAAACAAAACATTTGAGGACATCATCTTGGGCTTTGAGAAACACTGATTGACATTTTTCACAATTTTCTGAAGAAATAACTAATCGATTAAGATAGATTAATCGACAGTGAAAATAATGGTTAGTTGCAGCCCTATTGTTAATTTCACCTTGCTTTGAATCATTCATTTGGACAATAAAATTATGTAAAGCATGATATAGCATGATAATATCACATACTGTAGTCATGACATGACTCCAGGGAAAGTTAATAAATGATGATATTGAATAAACTTTTTTTCATAGACATTTTGGCATGTCACATGATCAAATGAATGATTAGCTCTTTCAGTTAACCAGTGTTTAATTCATGTTATCAGTAGCACCTGTGCTTTTCCTGCACTGACAAGTCAAAATGTCTGCTGTGAAAAAGGCATATTATTGCCCGGCCCGATTACATCAGACTAACAAACAGGTGTAGAGAGTAAAATATTGCACTTACAGTTTTCACGTCCAAAAGGAGCCACTGAGGTGGACCGGGCCTCTGATCTGGATGCCTCCTAGGTGCCTTCCTTGGCTGGCTTTCTGGGCACGTCCAGGAGACCCGCTGGAGAGATTATACATCTCATCTGGCCTGGAAACGCATATATGGGCATGTGATTAAAAAATTGATCTGTTAATGCCACCTGGTGAGAGTTTAATTTGAAAAATCTAGAGCAGAGGGAATAGGACTATTGGCTCATATCTGCCAATCAAGACTTCATCCAGGTTTCGGTCAATCTCTTCCCATCTCTTCTCTAAAAACACACTGTCAGCTCAGAGGGGAATGGTGTAGTTTAGGAGTGAACATAAACAGTAGCGACAGTAAGAAAAGGAATCGCTGCAGAAAGCGGGCATGTCTGACAAGAGTGACTGTTTTGGAGGCGTACAAAAAGTGGGCAACACACAGTGGGCAGACCCATGTGCGACCTTCTCAAAGCTGCTTTCAGATTGTCCAAAGTTTGGACAATCCAAACAGTTATTGGCCTTAATACAGCTGCTGTTGTTTAGAAGGAGCCTGCAGTTCAAAGCCAGAGTACAGTTCTGGAGTCCAGGAATGAAATAAAATTGAATTTGGGGAAAGTGTGATCATATTTCAAAGCGTCCAAACACTATTCTGTCACTAGATCCAAATATAAACACTCAGTCTTTCTATCTCACATAGGGCTGGGCGATATGACGATATATATCGTCAAAACGATATAAAAATGCCTCTCGTATATATTTCTCTATATCGTTTCTATCGCAACGTTGGAAAACCAGCGACTTGAACTGCGATATACAGCAATATTTACATCATTTGGACGATGCTTTACGTTCTGATCTAGGCATGGGACGATATGAAAATTTCATGTCACGATTATCCTGGCCAAAATAATTCATGATATTTTCCCGATAATCATCAAAATATTCTTAAAACTCTTAAAATGGCACTAAAACTTTTTTCTCAAAACATTACGATTTTTTAAATCGAAACATGCCGATTTTTTCCTCAAAACATTGTGACTTTTTTCTCAAAACATTACCACCTTTATTCTTCAAACATTTACTTTTTTTTAAACATAACTTTTTTTCAAAACATTGTGACTTTTTTCTCAAAACATTATGACTTATTTAAGAAACACATATTTTTATTGCATCACAGATAGGACACTGTAGTAAACTGCAGTCAATTCGTGAGGATATTCACAATATTCACGATAATCCCGATAATGGAAATTCACCACAATCAACGCGATTTTTATCGCGATCCACGATAGAAATCGATTTTTGTCCCATCTATTCTGGTCCTTGCACATTATGTTCATTTTGCACTAAAGCTTTTAAAAATAAGAAAATACTTTTCATTTGTTAAGTATTTAATTCACACAGGAGTATGCAAAAACAGGCTTTATCATGTGGTTATTTCATACAGACTATTTATTTATTTATTAAATTATGAGAAAATATGCCATATCGTGATATAGCCTATATTGTTATGGAGATATGAAATGACCTAAAACGGGATAAAAGATTTTGGCCATAATCTCACACACACACACACACACAGACACACACATACACACACTTACACAGACCCTTATGGGTTTTTTCCCCTCAACATTACTCCCACTCACACACACTTCTCTCTCTGCGGCACTGCATGCAGTCAGAGCCGGCAGCTTCAACCCCCCCGAGCTAGAAAGGCGAACAAACGACACGTGCACATCATGCGAGCGAGGATCTTCCCCGGCTGCACACGCAGTCACATGGCACAAGAGTTCCCTATCAGATAATGACCAAGAACCACTATAACTTCATTAAAGTGGGGATAAACAGGACGAAGGAGCTGTTGTTGTTGTAGGTTTGAGGCACTTTAACAGCGACTTAATGGGATGTGAACACAGTCTGACACATTGGGGAACCCCAAGCTGACCTACAAAGTGGCAAGGACTTTGCTAGTGCTGAACAACTCTCCAGTTTGCTGTTACACAGAAAGATAGCAGTCCTTTCAATTACACACTCAGTTAAATTGATTGTTTTGGCCCTGCAAAAATACCCACAGGATCTGCAATCAAGTTGCAAAAATGGCGGGAGTCCCAGCTTCAGATCATGACCAAAATTGAAACAATTGGTCCAATATGTCCACCAATTTTAACATAAATACAGTACAGGAGGTGTTTAAATAATGCTGATAAAGAAGCAGGGGCAACACAACTACAACAAAGACAAAAGTCTACAAATTAGTATTAATGTCCTTTGAATTAAAAGTAAATACTGTAAAAAGGTGAAAACCTTTAATAAAATTTAATAAAATAAAATTTTAAAGTTTGGATAATGGATTAATCATTTAAATCATTAGTCATGCAAAAAGCCAAACATTTCATCGGATTTACATATTTGTAAATTTAATATGCTTGGGTATTTCATTAAAAAAATACTATTTGAAGATGTCACTTTGAAATCTACAAACTGAAGACTGGCATTTTTCTCTATTTCTTTTTACATTGTATCATTGTCCAAAAAAGGATCAATATTTAAGCCATAATTAAATTAATTATGTGGTGAGGTGCAGCCCTAACGAAAAGGCAGACTTGATCAAATAAAGTGACCAAATTTAAACACATCTTAGCTTTCCTTAATCTTTCCACTTCTGTTACAATTTGTTGTGGGCGTTTTAGGTGGCTGACGAATAACAACAAAGCATTCAGTAGAACCACAGTAGAGCCACAGTTTTATTTTATTTTCTTCAAAAAACTGAGCGCGAAAATAACTCCTAATGACCTTTTGGAAACGATACTTTTTGAAGCTATATGCCACCTCCATAATCCTCAAAAGAGCAAAGTCAATGCAATTGTGAAGAAGATGAACTCGGCTTGCACCCCCACGCACACACTCGACACAAATACACACACACACACATACATGTCCTTTTCCACTCCCTCAGTTATGTAACCTTAATGCAAGAGACAGCTTGACTAAGACATCCTGGACCCATCTTGTGATCGCCGTTTACTCCGGCATGCTGGGGAATTCATTCATTCATTACCATGTTGAGCTGATGACCTGTGTGTCAAGAGAGATGAATCATGTGGACAGAAAGCACTGGCCCAGTGTGTGTGTATGTGTGTGTGTGTGTGAGTGTGTGTGAGGACAGGAGATGTTGCCTCACGTCTCCATTCCAGCGTGTTGTTTTACATGAGGTAAATCCACAGATCCCCTTTTACAAACGCATACGATATACACTAGGCATGGGACAATATGAAAATGTAATGTCACAATTATCCTGGCCAAAATAAACACAATTCATGATATTATCCCGATAATCAACGAAAAATATGACACAATACCGTGAAACCGCCAGAATTAAAAGAAAATACTATAGATAGAGATCCTTATTTAAGGACCCCCTCTAAATACTGTAAGTCACTTTTCAATTTCATGAAAAGTGTGGGTCGGTCATGCAGTACCAGGTCTGTACATTGCGACTTTTTTCTCGAAACATTACAACTTTTTACTTGAAACATTACAACTTTTTTTCTCGAAACATTACGACTTTTTTCCCAAAACATTACGACTCTTTTCTCGAAACATTACAACTCTTTTCTCTCACATTTTTCACTTTTCTTGAAACATTACGACTGATACAGATCTACAAAAGGACCAAAAACAAAGAGATGCAGCTTGTTGGTCCTGTGCACTAACATTGTTTTTATTTATGTAATTTTATACATTTCAGAAACAAAGAGATGCTGCTATCTTCTGAATATGTGTTAAATAAATGTTCATTTAAGTTCAGCAATTTTAAATAGTTGTAGGCTATTTTATCAGATGCAAAATAAATATTGGTATCGGCCACTAATGATAATAAAGCAGCCACAGCGTAATATCATTATAATTATTAGACAACAACTGTATTTTTTAATATCCTACTGAAATCTGTCAATTGTTTTCAATTAAAAACTCAAATAAAACAACACTGTCAAACCCAGACCCAGTGCGGTCAACTAAATACGACACAATAGGATACGATATACTTTATTGTCCCCGCAGGGAAACTTGTCTTGGACTATATATTATCTGCAGTGCAGCTAATAGTGGTCTGTTGACAGCAGCTCTCAGATTAGCTACTCCTGTTGGCTATACGTGACCCTCGCCTTGCAGGTCGTAGCGGTCCATTGAGTCTCCCGGGTTGACACAGGTAGATAGTTATGACGATCCTTCCTCTTTTGTACCCTCTCCATCATAAACACCCCCACGCACACTCTGATCCCATGGAGAGAGAGCAACAGGCGTTCAGGTTCGTGCCTGGCAGATGCACGCAGTGAGGCGCAGGGCTCCCAGAGGCCTTTGCTGCGGCATGCAGGCGGGCGCCACTGACAGCCAGGCATACAGTCGACGGTGACAAATAGTAGTGGACTTTTTACGCCCCAGCAACTCGCAACCCCCACCTAATACGCACACACACACCCTCGGCACCCCCACCTCCTCCTCCATCTCTTTTCCCATCAATGACACACAGAGATTGGAGGCACAGCCTATCAACTGCTCCTGGCTTCTCATGCAGGGGAGGGGAAAAAATAAAACACTAACAGCAACAACAACAAAAAAAGAAAAAGCTAAATCTGCAGAAATATTATGCACTGTCATATTCCACCCTGACTGAATCTGAGGGAGGAGGAAAGTCTCAGGGAGGTACAACAAGGTGAGGCAATATACTGAAGATTCACAAGACTCTCAGTTACATTTTTGCACAGATATGCATTAATAATATTAATCAGATTAAAGTAAGGGGCACATTAATAAGCTGCAATGAAAAACACCTCAACCAGTTTATCTTTGAATCGTTAAATCCCATAATAATCAAAAGTATAACTTGATTAGCAGACCTGGATGACTAGTCAGTCTCATATAAAACTTAATCTGATTTTTGTTGATTTGTTGATTTTGTGGATGCAATTGATGCGAATAGGTTTTTGAAAAAAGAGGAATGGTTTTCAGTGCATGTAAAAGAGCTGGATAAAGATGCTGTGTATATTAATCAATGCAAAAAAAGAAGAAAATCATACTTTTAAGTTCAATGTTGAGCTCCATACTAAATTAGTAATACTTACACAATAATAATTATAACCCAGTGACATAATATATTAAATTCATATCTATTGTATATCTAATGAATTGTCAATCTATTGTACTTTTTACTCCACTACATTTATTTGATGACTTTAGTTATTACTAGCTGATTCAGATTATTAATACAAAATATAATCAACAAATACATTATGATGTAGCCTATATGGATAAAGATAAAGACTGCATTGATCTGTGAAGCTGGTGAGAATCACAAGCTACTAGGCAGTATATTTAGTAAAAAATAAAAAAATTCAATAATAACAATATCAATAATTCGTATTCAGTAATTTAGCATAAGGTTACATTATTCTGAAATAGGCTATTCTGCTTAATGAGTAACGTTAACGTTACTTTTACTGTTGGTGCTTTAATGTTGATGCTAATACTTATAGCTAGCTGTTATACACTTAGCTAAGTAAGATTTTGAAAGGAATGCATGACTTTTAGTTGTAAGAGTATTTTTATACTGTGGTATTGCGAACGTTACTTTTACTTAAATAAAATATATCAGTACTTCTTCCACTAACTGCTAATGTAATGTCACTCTAAGTAGCTAACGTTAGCTAGCATAAAATGGGAAATTAGCAGCCAGATGCAGTCAGATGCAAATTAGAGACAGCAGCAGAGCAATTAAAAAACTCCAATATTACTGATATTAGCTAACTACCAACCACACACGCTAACATTATTAACCACACAAACACCACAGAGATAACTTAAATATGCAGGTTAGCTCAAACACCAGTAACACAATTACTGACGTTACTTACCTTGTCCTTAATGAAGAGTTGCTGTAACAGCTAACGTTAGCTCCAACCGGCAGTAGACAGGAAAACTTTATCTCCTGGTAGAAATGTTGATTTGAGGCCGATGAACATGTCGCAGAATACCGGAGTATAAGCCCCAAAACAGGATTACTCCTCAAAAAAAACTCCTGGAGCTAAAATATCAAACCGTTGACATGTTATCTTGTTAAAAAGCTACAGGAGAGCAGCGGAGCATAACGAAAACCGAGCAGGACAGTGACCGTCCAAACCAAACGGCCCGCCATTTTGAAAAAAAGGTTCGTTATAGTGACGTCACAGGCCGGTGGCGCTCTTCATACGCAGGTAAATATTTACAATTATTTTATTTTTATAAAATACATTTTTTTGTTTATATATATATTTATATGTATATTATAAGTATATTTTTATTGTATTTACAAGTAGCAATACCAGTGTAGAAATACTACAAATAAAAGTCCTGCATTTTAAATTGTACTTTAGTAAAAGTAAATAAGTATTGGCATCACAAATTAAAAGTAGATCTACTCACTCATTATGCAGAATGGCCTTTTTCATAATAATAGGCTATAGGCTATATTATGTAACTGAATTATGCTATAATTAGTGATGCATTAATGTGTACACCTAACCATTACTAATATTGCAACTATAGCCTATAGGCTACTGTCCAGTAGCTTAATTCAAAATAGTACATCATAATTTATTAGTTGATTTATATTTTGTATTAATAATCTGAATCTGCAAAGTAACTAGCAATTTATGTTGTCAAATACATATAGTTGAGTAAAAATAGCCTACAATAGTGGCTTACAAACTGTAGTGGAGTAGAAGTATAAAATAGCATAACATTGAAATAGGCCTCTAGGCCTTTATGTAAAGTACAAGTAGCCTAGTACAGTACTTCAGTAAATGTAGGCTACTATTTTTGCCCCCACTGAAAAATAGCTATACCACAGTGTAAAATATTCTGTTACAAGTAAAAGTCCTGCATTTCAAAGCTTACTTAAGTAAAAGTACATACATATTATCATCAAAATATACTTAAAGCACAAAAAGTAAAAGTACTCATTATCCAGAATGTGTGTGTGCGTGCATGTACATAGACATAGACATAGATGCCTGAGAGTCACTCCCAATAAGATGAAGAACTAAATTTCATAATCCCGCTGCAATTACCTCCTCCTGAAAAATAGAAAACCCTGTTTTAAGAAAGGAGAATGTCCCAGAACATTTGACTTTATTATAGTGCCAATATTCAGACGCCCTGAGGGGTTTTCACTGCAGCTCAGTCACAAAAGTCGAAAAGAAAATGTCTACAGCTGTATCTGCTATATTTGAGTAAAAGTAGTACAGATACTTACAGCATCTTGGTGCACGTATCTATAAATGTACGTGAGTTGGATCATGTTTCCTGGTTTGTGTTGTGATTTCCTTTTGATGGCAGCATGGCCAGATAGAGGGACAACAGGTGTGGGACCATATGAATATCACAAAATATTCTTCAAACTCTTAATACGGCACTAAAACACACTGTAATCACTTTACCTTACAGTTTGCTTTGTTGTGACTTTTTTCTCATAAAATTGTGTCTTTTTTTCTCTAAACATTAAGATTTGTTTCTCAAACATTACGACTTCTTTCTCATAAAATTGTGATTTTTTTTCTCCAAACATTACGACCTTTTTCTCCAAACATTATGATTCTTTTCTCAAAACATTACGATCTTTTTCTCAAAACATTACAACCTTTTTCTCAAAACATTACGACCTTTTTCTCTAAACAACTTTTTTTCTCCTCTAAACATTAAGATTTTTTTTCTCCAAACATTAAGACTTTTTTTCTCCAAACATTACCACTTTTTTTTTTAAGAAACAAATATCTTTATTGCATCACAGACAGGACACTGGACAATCATGCACAAAATGTTCCGATCGTCCCATGCCTGTGGCTGGATTCATCTAAATGTACAATATATCTATAAATATATGTATAGATCCACTGGGTGCAGGTGCACCCGGCGCTCAAAGCTCCAATAATAACACAATAGCTTGTGTTGCAGCAGCCTGGTCCTTCTTTAATTATGATTTTACCTGCATGAGCACATTTTCTGATTGAATGTTAAAGATATTAAAAAGTGTATCTACATCCCCATCTCGCCCCGTGGTCTAATCCGAGCATGTCGATAAGCATTTTATTATGCACTTTAGAAAATCTTTTAATGCACATTTAATGTCCCTGGTAGAGTCATTGACCCCCAACACGGTCCAGATCCTTCCTATTAGAAACCGAGCACACCTGCAGCATTTCAAACATTCTGTATTATAACACACACACATGCACACACACTGATGTCCTGTCACCATCACGGTAATGGATTCAAACAACCTGTCATTGGAAGTACGTAATAGTCATCTTCATCTCTGTCCTGTGAAAAACACGTATCTCCAAAATGTCAACTTTTCAAGAAGAAAACAGTCTGTTTTAAGCTTCATGACGATGCCTTTTTTTCTCTTTTTGTTTTTGATAATTCAGTGGGTTTTAAAGGATCGTTTTTGTGTAGTATAACATTTACAGGCTATAAAAGGAGCATTTAATCCTTACTTAGTATTTCTAAAAAAAATTTTTTTTTTTTAAATCACCATTTGGAGATAAATGATTTTCACTTGATTGATTCACTGTATTAAAACGAGTTGTAGAAAGTAACTAAGTATATTTACTACATTACATACTTCCACTCCATTTCCATTACATTTCAGAGACAAATATTGTAGTTTTTACTCCACTACTAGATATACTTTTCAGATGAAGATTTTACATACACAACATATAATCAGGTAATAAAATATGGTGTGTAGATTAAACTACCATACAGTACACTTTTTAGTTATCATTAAAACCGTGTTTGATTATTTTGATAATTACTATCACTGTCTTCTTAAGACTAATTTGTATTTATGTAAATTGTGCATATACTCAAATGCACTCAAATACCAATGTTAATGCACATTTGATATAGTTTTTATATGTTTACTTTTTACATGTTATTATTTTAATGCTTATGCAAACAAAAAGTGCATAGTGCTGCAAATTGTATTTGTGTGTTTTTAACATAAAACTTGGTGAAGAAATTATTTTAGCGTGACCTATCAGTAGTTTTTGAACATTTTCAGCACTTTTTAACAATACCGTGATAATACTGATAACTGTGATAATTGTGGTCACTATAATGATGATATGAAATCTCCATACTGTTACGTCTCTACTGTACAGCATGTGAATGAGTTAAAATAAGCTCCACCTCCACCAATACAACAGTAAAGTACATGTTAAAGGGGAACTACACCCATTTTCAAAATCCAAAAGACATTAGAAAATATAAACAACTCTACAAAACTACAGAGCTAAAACTCAAATGTGTGATACCAAGTATCAAGTATTGGAATTTTTAATTTAGATGGTGTTCCCCTTTAATGGATCAATAATCATGATGCAGTAATATCATAATATACAGTAAGTACATTTTATTGCCAATATTAAATTCAAACTTTATTTCAGACTCACAACAGGATCCACAGCAATAAAAAACAAAATAAGACATACAAAATAAAACCACAACAAATCATCATTCAATTAAAAAAACAAACATTCATATGTATCTTACAGAAGCCCTACATTTTTTATTACAGTTTTGTCGAGATCACGAGTTAATTATCTCGTGAACTCGAGAAAATAAAAGATGTTTTTCTCTTATTACTTCTGATATTTATCAAAGATCAGCAGTTGTAACAGGTGGAGCTGACGGTGACCTGGGTGAAGTTAATGGAGGACACATGCGTCAGGTTTTCAAAATAAGGTTTTAACAAAGGGTAGGCTATATATAGGCCTATATAACTGAAGCTTTAATTAGCGCTCAGAAGGTCAAAATGAACATATTCTGCCTCGTGTTCTATCTGGGTTTCAGTGGGAAATCAAATAAAACCACGCCGTCCTTTTAACTCGTGGCCTTTTTTAAAAATCTCTGCAAAGAAGTGACGGCTTAATCTAATGCGATGGTCAAATTAACATTATCGCAGCGCAAGAAGTTCAAACTGAAGACACGCTCTCTTCTGTCAAGGTTTCACTGGGAAATCAAAACCACGCTGTCCTTTTAATTCACGGCCTCCTTCTTTCTAATGCAGAACTTTGTTTCTCAGACCTCATGCACAGAAGCTTAATCTGATGGTTAAATTAGTGTTATTTCAGCCAAAGAAGTTCAAGCTGACATTATGCTCTCTAGTTTAAGTCATACATCAAATAACACCAGAATGCCCTTTTTGTTCATGGCCTTTCTGATGTGGAATGTTTTTGGTTTTTTTTCTCAGACCTTGATATTTAACTGGAGTAATGTTAGTTAGAAAAATGTGTCTCCTAAATATAACACGTGCACAGTTTGTTGCATGAATATTAACTGTATTTCTTGGGTTGTTGTGTTCACAAGTTAGGCCACCTTTACATGTTTCAAGTGACCCAATTCAGATTTTTTTTTCCTCTCATGTGGCACAGATCAGATATGTGTTATGAACGTGTAAGCAGGAAAAAAAGCACATGGGATCGGATATTCTCAGATCCGATTCAGGCCTCGTTCATAGGTGGAAATAAATCGGATATAAATCAGATATCTGGATCTAGATCGGATATTCCCTGTCATTACGAGTCGCACGTCACTGAAAATGCGACGCTGATGCATTTTAATGATGCAGACGCACGTGCAAAGGACAACGTGCTCTCTGAAAAGATAAACACAGCGGTGTGCCAGTGTGCGATAACCAGCTCCTGTTGCAAGCCACCATAGTCCGACTCCAGCGAGCTCCTGCACTGCGATCGCCCGGCGAAATGTCGTATCCTCGTCGGAGAGCCTTTGTGACAAACGCTCACACAATATGTTTCCCTCCGCATTCGAAAGTTGCTGACCCACTGTTCTTGATTGCGTCAACTTGTTTCATTTCCGTTTCCGGGTCGGTAGCCAAACCCTCGTATGCACATGTGGGTTTTTTC
>JAOVVB010143367.1:0-11993 GCA_028570985.1 Heterobranchus longifilis
GGGGGGGGGGGTGGGTGGGTTATGTTTGAGTTCCCATTTTGGTCCATTGCACAAAATAGCTCAGGTCAGTCTTTCCCAGAGTTAGGGTCGGGACCAGATCCATTTGTACATACAGTTATCAGGCACCATGCATGTCTGATTTCAGGCATTGTTAATTCATATAACAGGCTATTTCATTCAAAACATTGTACATATTTCTTCCTGGACAACTTTTCGGCGTCTCTTGCTTTAACCCCTGCATGTAGTTTGGTATAAAATAAATGTTGAGTTGTGTTTTAACTTTAAGTGTAAAGACTCATGTCATTAAAATCACAGGTGTGTAGCCAACAGGTGTGAAGAGTCTTCACATTACGAGCAAACTAATGAGCTGTTTCCCACCAAGTAAGAATTATATGTGCAGTTAGTTACAGGCAGCGCCATTAAATATCTATTTACAACTTTATACATTTATTTTTTTTCTTCTGTAGTTTACCAATTGTTTGTCTTACCGCCATTGTTGCAATGGATAAATAAAACCAATTGTTGCACTTCCGGGTCTGGAGAAAAAAAAGGACCCGAGCAGCAGAGGACCAGGCTGTCTTTGTAAGTGCCTGAGTGTAAATAACCAAAACCTGACCTGTTTTTAGGTATAAATAAAACGTTTGAAAATCCATTGCATTAACTAAAAAACCCGCAACATTACAATAAGCAAGGCTGTATTTCATGATAAGCTAACATTTTAGAGATACATGTTTTTTTTTACAGGACAGCAATGCTTTGCAAAAATAAACCTCCCTTCACCATGGATTCTGTTTTGTTATTGTGTCTGATTAATAATTTGTCATTTCTTCTGACTAAAAAGCACTCAAAAACACACCACATCGCGTGCAGGACTATTACCTGGAAAAGCTGGAATTTACAAGGAGACCATGAAGGCAGCAGGAGCTCCCACAGAGAGGAGAGGGCTGCTAACTGGATGGAAAACACAGGCAGAAAAACTGAGGTGCATACCAGCGGTGGATACCAGTATAGACAGTATCACACTGGATTCATTTTAAATATCTGACCCAATATATTTATCATATGTGTGTGACCGGTCTGCATGTAGCAGGTGTAATTTCAGATCTACATACTAACAGCAGTTTATTAATCCAGTAAGAAAATCCCAGACAGTGTTGAGAATAAATGCTGTTAATTACCCTTACACTGTGAAACAAACAAACAAACAAACAAACAAACAAACAAACAAACAAACAAACAAAAACAGTCATGTTGGATATGGTGTGCACAATATGTTGGCATAACATCTGACCATGGTCATACCAGAGAGAAACCAGCAGAGGGCGACACAATACACAGTATACACCGTAGTCTTCTTTCCCCTTTTTATTTTCTTTCTTCCCCTCTTTTCCCCACACTTTCTTTCTTTCTTTCTTTCTTTCTTTCTTTCTTTCTTTCTTTCTTTCCTCAGAGTTCAGCAACATTAAAAGCTCACCCTTGATTGTTCAGGTATCTAAACTGTGTAACTTTAATTTGGTAATTCTACTACTTACCACTAACTGTCTTGCCTAAAGGTAGGTGCCCTTGAGCAAGGCACCAAACCCCTAACTGCTTGGGGCGCTGACTGTGTTTAATGAATAACACAGTGTAAAAAGATTTTCCCCAATGAGGGATTAATTAAGTGCTTCTTCTTCTGAAAACACATCCATAATTTTACATTCTTTATTAGAGGAACACAGACTTCCTGTCTCCATGAAAATTCCACAGAAAGGAAATAAGGCTATTATTATTATTATTATTATTATTATTAATAATAATAATATTATTATTATTGGTAATAATAATGATCATAAAATACAGTATTATCATCAAGAAATCATTATTTATAGTATCAGTGGTGATAGTAGTTGCTTTTGATATATTTTGTACATGAGTTAGTATTATTATTATTATTTAATTCCTAGGACTATTTAGACATTTTTTCTTATTTCCATATTTTTCCATATTTCTTTATTTTTATTAAGTTTCTCTCTATGCTTACCCTCAGGTCTCCTCCCCACTTCCTCTGACACACAGACACACACACACACACACACACAGACACAGACACACAGACACACACACACAGACACAGACACACACACACACACACACACACACACACACACACACCCTAACATTATGTCCTGTATTTATTGTTTGTACTTGTTTTGTTCTGCTTTTGTCGATCATTAATGTTCTGTCTCTCGTCTTGCAAATTAAAAAAGCCTGAATGTCAGGGTGTTCCTGCAAAAGAGAACATTGCTCTCATGAAACTTCCCTGAATACATGAAGGTTAAAAAATAAATAAATAAATAAAGATTATTTGGACTATCAGCAGAGTTGAGTCAGATAATTATAAAAAAACAAACTTTTTTTTTTAAAAAACAACCCTAATAATTCAGATGTATGATGAGAATTTCTTCTGTGATTCTGGAGGAGCTTTGTCAAGTCTGACAAAAATATCCTGATGATGTCATCAGAGAGACCTCGGGCTTATAGGCTTAAAGACAGGGCTGTTTACCAGTAAGGTCTCTCTGGAGTTGCATTATGGGAAGTGTAGGGTTGAGTATTTTTGAAAGCTCCCCAACTTGGAAGTGCAATGCTAAATTGAGAGCTCCTTTCCACCAGCTGCTCCTTGTTTCTTGGTTTTGTAAACTGTACGTTTCCATACGAGACATACAAATCAAACGAGAGTACTTTCTTTCCATCGTAGCCACAGGAAAATACCATACCACATTGTGTGGTGTCAATAACCAGTTCCATTCAGTATTTATTAAAAAAAATATATGTGCATATATTTTATAACTATTTATAAGATAATTTACAACACTTCAGAGCAATATGAGGCCACAAAGTAAGTGATGTTCTACATAATGTCTCATTTGTGCTAAAATCATATCTCATATCTCGTTTTGCTCACAGTCAAAATGTTCATTGTGTCCAGTAACAGTATTTTAAGAGGGCTTAAACAAAAAGAGTCAGCACCATAGACTGTTAAAAGAATGGATCTAGTTACAGTGACGTCACCCGTTTGTTTGTGGACTCCTGTTTTGAAGCCACGAGTTTGGAGTTTGGCCGTCGCCATGTTGACTTTTTGGAGCCAGAAGTTGATATTTGGCAGCGCTGGGGATGATGATGCGGTCACACCAGTGACGTCTTGTCCGGGCGCTGTTGCTGTTTGCTGTAGTGACACGGAGCTGGGTAAAAATTGGCAAACTTTCCCTTAAGTTAGCAGCTAATGCTAGTGGTAGCCCGGTTAGCACGATGCTACCGAACACTGAACAAGAGATTTCTTGGCAACCAAAATGTTCAAAACACACTGTGAAAGGGTCTCTCGGTTCTCAGACATAAAAACTGACAACACAAAAACAAGTTCATGCAATGTACACAGGGCCTGGTTAGCATTGCTAAAGCCTCTATTTTGATTGACAGGTTGGCACGTAGCCCCGCCCTAAAGCATATGCTGCTTTCTATTCTCTATCTATTTCCTTCTTAATGTGACCATAATTTACAAAATAAGCATCATGTTGTATTGAAGAAGACTTGAAACTAGAGATTGAGACCATAAACTCAGTGTGAAACTATTTACTGAGGTAATAAATCAAGTGAGAAGTAGACTCATTTTCTCATTGACTTGTAAACAACCGGTCTTTTCGGAGCCAGTGGACTCGCCCCCTGCTGGTCATTAGTAAGAATGCCGGTTTAAGGCACTTCTGCATTGGCTTCACTTTTCAGGTCCAGAAGGTCTGTCCATCTTTTTATACAGACTACGGTCAGCACAATGCTGGTTTTACACAGACCACAATGAAGGCATGAGCAGTCTTCTCAAACACTGCTGGTGGAGGTATTTGTGTTTTTCTGGTAAATTCACAAGGAGGTTCCTTTCCATTTGGCAGGCTGGTCTGAATACACTGAAGTCCTTCAGGAATCTTTGGGACTCATGAGTTTCCTGTCGCACAAGTACCTCTGGACCCATCCGCTGGGATTGACATCCAGTCGTAGGAAACTCTGCAGCCAAGCACTCTTCTGAGCCCCCTCCACGAACTCATCTAGTGTAATCTGACCTGCAGCACAAACACAATATCTTTGAATCGATTATTCACGGCTAAATATTGAGGAATGTGAGGGATTCAGTTTGAGGATTGTGTTCAACATACCATCACTGTTGACGTCGACCTCTTGAAAGATGCGCTCACACACCTGCTCAGCAGTGAGGTTCTGCGTTCCTGTTTCATCCATCACAGAGCCTTTCTTTATCTTGTAGATTATCTGAAAGAAAAATCAATTAGCAATTAGAACATTTCTCATCTTGAAATGACAATGCTGTGGACAAAGTATGTGGACAAAGGATTCTACTGATGGCAATGTCGGTCCAGACTGAAATATCTATTGGATGGATTATCATAAAACTTTGTTTACATATTCATGGTCCCAAAAGCCTCAGCTCTACCACCAACTTCGAATGTTATCACTCCATTGAATAGTGATGGGCAACAATAAACAAATAAATATTTTGAACAACTCTTTTTTTTGTCCAACCGTTTGAACGCACTAGTACTCATGAATCCTCGACTCGCCCACTTTCTGCCGGTAACGTAGGATACTGCTCACACTGCGTGCTACAGCAGTGCAGTCGCTCAAAACGCAGCTGTATTAATGGAAACTTATACATAGTGACTGGTAAATGCATTGAAGAGAAGTTTTGTGGGCTGGCAGCAGCTGTCCAACGTGCATGTACATTCAACAGACTGTCATGAAGAAACTGATGGCATGATTTGCAAAAAGTATCAAAACAAGAAAGGTTTGAAAGGTCCGATACATTTGCATCGACGGAACAACGGTGAAAAGAGTCGCTCTGCCCATCACTGCCACTGAATGGGCGTAATCAGTGGTTATCAGCCTCATAGATATGGGTTAGAAGAGGCCTGCTACACCTACTAGTAGGTTCAGAAGGCCATTATCATCTACAGTATTCACATGGTCACTTTTTAACACTCTGGGAGTCCTGTTGTGAAATTGAAAAAAAAAAATTGGTTTAGGCGACAAAACTATGTAGTTAGGTTTAGGAAAAGATCGTGGTTTGGGTTAAAATCCTTACGCTCGTGGCGTTAGTTAAGAACGTTAGCCTACATAAGGAACGCCACGTTAAAGTTACGTAGCCTACATAACTTTAAAAAAAGTCAACGTTAACTTTTGGTTTCACACGGGACATCAGCAGTTGCGTCTCATATTGCCACGGATGGGTGATCCAGCTTACCAATAGATGATAACGGCCTACTGAGTCAATTAGGAGGGAGAGTAGGGATATACCGCCTCATATCTATGGTAGTGATAACAACTGATAACGTTTAGCATGTTAGCATTCTAACATGCTAAACTAAACTGGTGAACATTATAGCCTACCTGCTCAATATCAGCATGTTAGCATGCTGACGTTAGCTAAATGCTAACTTAAATATACAGTTAGTAAAATGATAATTCAAAACATAAAGATGGTCTTCTGAAAAACACGAGAACTGAGTCTATACCTCAAGGCAAACACTTGTTTTAATGAAATGTAATTTTATGAAATCAACACGTTTTACCATGACAATCTTCCGTAGTTCCTGTCTGTCTAGACGGCCGTTGTCATCGCTGTCAAACACCTTGAAAGACCACCGCAGCTTATCTTCAAGTTTTCCACGCAGAACAAGATTAATCGCCGCCACGTACTCTATAAAATCCATTGTGTTGTCCTGAAAGCAAAGAAAAATCACATGGAAAGTATGCTTGGACAGTACCACCCCAGAATAAAATAATGGCATTGTACGCTTCTGCAAACCACAGATATGTTACATTAGTATGTTTCATACACATCAGATCAACATTTCAGGGGAGGAGGGGACGGTGGACGGTGTGCATGGAATCAGGTGATTCAGCCATTGTCACATGATTGAATGGCTGTTATCAGTTATTATCAGTCACATAGATATGGGTCAGTAGGGACCTGCTGGCCCTGCTGGCAGGTACAGAAGGCTGTTGTCAGCATATCGAATGGGCTGACAACTAATGGTTATTGTGTAGTAAGGGCAGAAGCCAGATGTGGTATAAAGAGCATCCAGATGGAGGTAAGGTAGGTATTTAATCCAAACCATTATTTTTCTAAACCTAACGACGTGTTTTCTCTGCCTAAACCTGTGTTTTCCTAAATGTACTGATGTATTTTCGTTACATAACTAAACCTAAAAAAATTCATGGAAATGTAGTAATGTAAGGTTGTTTAGTTAAAGTGAAACCGAAACAAAAAAACCCACTTTAACCACAGCCAACAATATACAATTTTAAAAATGTAAACGTGAAGTTTCAACTGCTATGTACTGCTATACAGTACATATGAAACATATAAATGTAACATCCATGCTTTGCAGAAACATACAATACCAACATTTATTCTGGCGATTGGGTAGACAGTGCTTATAATTCCAAAAACAGATATTAAAAAAGGTTTTCAAGAACAAAACTCAGGTATGAAATTGCTGACTGAAACATGTGACAGCTCTGTAACTCACCTGATTCATGTCAAATGCTCGGAAGATGCTGTCCATGTACTGAGACTCAGGCGTCCCGTTCTGTACTCCAAACATCCTCTTGAACTCGTGCAGGTACAAAGATCCGCTCGGGCACTCCATGATGAACGACTTGTAGAGGTCCTGGATGCTGTTCAACTCCAGTTCTTCTTCCTGCGTCTGGATTTGCAGATTCTGACCCATGCTAAATCCAGATCCTACCACTGCAGTAAAAAACTGTTCTTATTTTGTATGAGACATAAATAAAAACAGATGCTTTAGTAAAGTCACATCCTGAAGGAAAGACCTGCCTGCAATGAGTCGATCATGGCCGCCGCTGACGGTCTCTGCGACGGCTCGGGGGTCGAGAGCGGAGTCAGCTGTAATAACTGATTCATGTAATGCTTGACCTCAAGCAACGGGCTTATTTTTAGACAAAGTCTTTGACAATCTGCGTTTAAAGCAGTAATCCACATGCCTGATCCCATCCTGAACCTTTAGTGACCCAGGGTCACCGGTGCTCTTTTGATTAAGAAAATAAAAACAAAACAAGAATAACCAATAAACTTATTTGCAGACATTCAGTAGAACCACGATAAATAATATAAATAAATATAGCATGTTCGAAAAGTAGTAGGAATAAGTGGTAAGACTTGTCAAGTCCTACCCCTTTATTATTATTATTATTATTATTATTATTATTCTTTCTATTACCTTTAGATAATTTGGCTTTCTGACTCTGTGTTTTCCTTAAACAACTCAATCAAAACAAACAAATAAAATATTAAAACAAACAAAAATAGTCAGAGTATAACAAACAAAACAAAAACAAGCTATACATCCTGCCCCCGTCTTACTATTCCAGTCTTTCTCTCCGCTCCTCCATCTCATTTCCACTCAATGTCATTTTTTAAATTGTTAATACATGATCTCATTTCCTCGTTGCAGTTGTTCCATGAAGTAACTCCTTTAGTTGTTATACAATGATATTTTGCATTTCTTCTTAAATTTGTTTCATGAATATATTCTGTCCTCAGATCATATTTACTTTCTCTGATTTGAAACAACTTTTGGATATTTTCACACAATAATAGATTTCTTTTTTTTTGCTTTGTACATGATTTGGTCTTTAAATTTTAGTGCTTTTAATTTAATAAAGAGCAGGTTTGTTGGTGGTTTTAACTCGTATGGCTTTTTATTTAAGGATGTAGATTGGACTTCTGTTTGTTTTATATGTATTCCCCCACATTTCTGCACAGTAGGTAATATATGGAAGCATAAAGGAACAGTATAAGGTGTAGCGACTGATTTAAAAGGTCTTTGACTTCATATAATATTGCTTCAAGCTACTTATTAAAATGGTAAGTCATAACAGTGACTAGAGGTGCTTTCAGTTTGTGTGTATATGTAGTATAAATGAAATCTCTGCAGGTAAAGTGTCCTGTATGTTCTGTATTGCACGTCCTCAGGGATCAAGTATAGTAATGATATGCTTAACTTTAACCTCTTAGTTTGTTTATTTGTTTGTGTCTGCTTAATGGGATTCAGCTTAATGGCATTCAGCCATCATTCGTTTATTTAAACCTTTACTTTCTCTACTGTGATGTGCCAAAATGTCTTCTGTGAAAAAGGTCTATTTCCTAGAAATTGCTCGTCTGTGTTTACTGTGATTAAAGGCACACTATCAAGGAATTGTCGCTTACCATTTGTTAACAGCATTGAAACGTGGCCCCTCCTCTCTGGCTCAACAAAAGTAAAAGCAAATCCCAGATTCACTCTCATTTTGGAATGAGCTTTCTCTGCTTGGCATTTTGCCTCCCACATTGTTTTTTTTTCAGTGCTGTGTCCGCTATTTTCGTAGCTTCGTGCCCAAATGGTGACGCCCAGAAACGACGCCCCTCTGCACGCCACACACTTCTAGTGGGTCATAAGTGATGAATGAGAGGAATTACTTTTGATTGAGTCTATACCTTTTATGCCTAAACCTACCACATGTTAACCACAGCCTCGTGTCACAACATCAAATTAAAAAATATCTGCTACATATGAAACGTAAAAAAGTAACACATCTGTGGTTTGCAGAAACATACAATGCCAACATGTATTCTGGTGATTGGGTTTGTGTTATGATATCGAAGTGTTGAAAACATTTTTTCATCCTAAATTTGGACTGAAGGTGTGACTTGATGATGGGACTGCAGTTTGCCTTTAGATGGAGTCAGTGAGTGTTACTAATCACCTGTATGGCTGAAATGGTGACACTAAGATAAACCTGCAGAGCTAGAATAAATCCCAGAGGATTATGGGTCCGATGGTGGTACAGGACAACACGATGTAACGCTTCCAATAAAATGAGATGAGCATTCATTTATATCAGTGGAAAAAAAGATACTAGCACACATTTGTACAGGGAAGCAGGCCATGACAGTGACACATTATGTTTTTTATTGAACTTGAATTCATAGATTTTAAAACCTGTCTTTAACAACGACTTTTATGAAAAACAAAGCAAAAATGAAAAACAGTAAAAACAAAACAAAACAAAACAAAACAAAACAAAACAAAACAAAACAAAACAGTACAACAATAGAAAAGCAGACATTATAATCATTCACTATTTACACATTGCCTCTTTATGCACTTGTTTAAAATTAGACGGAATTGTTGCTTGAGTAGTATTTAAAGATATAAGATGAATCATTGTTATAGTTTTATTAGCGAAAATAGAGAATAATGTATACAAAGGAATAAGTAGTAATTCATAATTAATAATTACAAACATTCTGTGTCATATACTGTTGGTTACAGCTCCACATAGATTTCAGGTTTCATATCATTCACAGAAGTGATTTAATTTAACGAACATACTGATTTTAACCCAAACCATGACCTTTTTTTTCTAATTGTACCAAGTTGTTTTGTTGCCTAAACCTACCGAAACAACGTCCGTTTTTACAACGTTAATGCCGTGATTAAAACCGTAAACGTAACGTTTAGGTATGAGGGCAGAAAACAGCTCATATGGGTCGTATTTACTCCCACCACCAGGGGTGTTAATTTAGTAAAAACGCTCATATGGGTCGCATAGGAGCAAACGACAAATATGGTGGTATGGTTTGGAGGACTTGTTGCATTTTATGTAATTCACAGCATTGATTTTACCCATGATTGTTCTCTGTTTGTCCACATGGGAAAGGCATATATGTGCTTTGACATTTCAGAAGTGTGCGCTCTTCCTCCGCTGCTGCTCCAGGACCCATCCAGCAGGGTTCATGTCTAACTTCAACATGTTGAGCACCCAGGGGTCCTGCTCTGCACCGCGAATGAACTCCTCCAGGTTAATATGACCTGAAGAGAAAAAAGAAGCAGGATTCATGTCCTCTGCTGGACAGGAATATTCTCTCCGTCTATTGTCGCTACAAAAATACTTTCACTGCATTTCATTGTAAATGTGACTAAATGCTTACCGTCTCCATCACTATCCACGGCCTGAAATAATCGATCCACAATCTCGTCTACTGTAAGCTTAGAATCACTCATGTCTGTCTTTGTGCCTTTCTTTATCCGATAGAGGCTCTAGATGGGGAAAAAAAGAAAAATAAATGTTGTATTTCATGTAAATAACACAGAAAATGTTGTCAAACTGTTAATAATAACTGTATTTACCATGTCATATACAGACATGAATATAAACATTTTGTATTCTCATAAGCAGATATACATGCATATCATTTAGACTTTAGACTATTATTTTACTCTAGCTAACGACCTCTGGGAGTTTGCATGTTCTCCCCGTGTCCATGTGGGTTTACTCCGGGTGCTCCGGTTTCCTCCCACAGTCCAAAGACATGCAGGTTAGGCTGATTGAGACTAAATGTCCTGTGGGTGTGAGTGTGTGAGTGAATGGTGTGTGTGCCCTGTGATGGACTGGCGACCTGTGCAGGGTGTATTCCTGCTTCTCGCCCAATGCATGCTGGGATAGGGTCCAGCATGCCCCCCCTGCGACCCTGCTCAGGATAAGCGGGTTAGATAATGATGGATGGATGGAATGATCACATTACTATTGCGTCAGTTTCAGGGTCTTAGTATTGTTCATTCTGGCTCACTGTCAAACTGTCATTAGTCAGTTATTAGAAACAACTGCTCACTCCCTACTCTGACAAATCAAAATATCTGCTGAGAAAAAGGCTGATTAAGGTTTTTAGTGTACTCAAACTCTCACTAATTTAGTCATAATAAGTACTGTGAAGTAGCAAAAGTGAAGTACTTTTGGCATTTTAGAGGGTGACAGTGAATATGGGAGAACAAGAGGGAGAAGACATGGCACAGTCCACAGACAGAATTATGGAAGCAGAGGTTTTTCTGAATTAAATAGATAATTATCTTGTTAATTCAGAAAAACAGAGCAGAATTAATTTTTTTCACGAAAACGTATCTAATTAATTCAGAAAAACAGGGCAGAATTCATTTTTTTCATGAAAACGTACCTAATTAATTCAGAAAAACAGGGCAGAATTTATTTTCTGAAGTGAATGCAATATGCTTCTGTAGAGAATCCCCTTTTCTAATCTCAGTATTTTATTTGCATCCAACACCCACCAATCAAATCAACTCACCATGTAAAATGGTGTCAGTGCACTTTCCAATTAAAGATACACACATCACAGTACAGTTAAACAATTCAAAACAAGACATTTAGTTGTAGTTAACTTAAAGGCAGACTTACATCAATGATTGACCGCAGTTCGTCCCTGTCCACGTAGCCGTTGTCGTCTTTGTCATAAACCTTGAACGACCAGCGCAGTTTATGCTCCAGGTCTCCGCGGAACACGAGGTTCAGTGCTGCCACAAACTCCAGGAAATCAATGGTATTGTCCTGAAAGGCATGGTGGAATCACAACAATCGCATCACATTTGTTTTTTTGGTAAAGACGTACAGTATGCCAGGCTGCAACAGCTTTTACTCTCTCACCCCATTTTTGTCAAAAGCTCGAAACATGTTCTCCGCATAATCGGACACTTCCCCCGTTGCTTCCACGCCAAAGAAGCGTTTGAACTCGTGCAGAAAAAGCACGCCGCTCGGGCACTCCATGACAAACTTTTTATACATATCCTGAATTGCTTTGACATCAATCTTCTCAGTGTTCTCCGTTTGCTGCGTCTGCCCCATGGCTGGCTATAGATGGTGATTCAGCAGCCCATAGTCCCGAATCCTTCACTCCACGATAGAGGGTCCAGACTTGAAATGGCCATCTCATACTCTTAGTTGTTTTTTTTAGAGCACCATGGAATCCCAAAGCTCCAGTTTGCCTTATGAGCCAGGTGATTAGTGCGGCCTCGGGATTACTACGGTCTTATGTTGGTGGGGTTTCCTCTCTGACTTAATTACGGTTGCAGCTACATGTGGGTCTAGTCCAAAC
The DNA here is from genome assembly GCA_028570985.1 of Heterobranchus longifilis. Lineage (NCBI taxonomy): Eukaryota > Metazoa > Chordata > Actinopteri > Siluriformes > Clariidae > Heterobranchus > Heterobranchus longifilis. The sequence goes on from JAOVVB010143367.1 coordinate 11,987, forward strand.
TCGCCGG
>JAOVVB010143378.1:0-11993 GCA_028570985.1 Heterobranchus longifilis
CCTGAATGCACCGTGACTTTCCGAGCTGCACTTGAAAGCACCATGAAGTGCCGACACGCTGCTTTACCGTCCGTTGTTTTGTTTGGGAAGCACGAGGATTTTACAGTTCTGTTTTTTCTCCGTCATCTCCAGCTCCAGCAGTGGATGTGGAGCTTGGAAAACTAGGCCAACTGTTAGCAGTAAGCTAACCTTTGCTCTGTCTTTTAATGCCACACTTTAGTAGACAGTTTAGCTTTAAGCTTTGTGTTTGCAGTCTGCTCTGCTTTTGTCATCATTTATCTTAAACTATCTCTACACTGCCGGCATCGCTGCTCCTCCGTCTTCCTGCTCAACTGACAAGAGGTGAACGATGCTGTGAAGTGGTGTCGGGTGGTAGTATCGGAGTAGTTTTACAAGTATACAAGTACATGAGCACAGTATCGGACCCGATACCGAGTACTGGTATCGGTGCATCCCTACAGGGAACCATGTGGAGCATATAAAGGGAGGTCAGTGCACGTGAGGGGGGGTGAACGAAAGGAAAGGAGTGCATCAGTCTGTGTACCTTGAGGCCAAAGTCTGAGGGGAAAGGCCTATAATGGCATGCGCTAGTGTGAGCTAGGCTGGATGGTTGCATACTCGACAAGGTCTCCGGGGCCAGTGTGAGCAGAGCTTCGTGGGCTGGGAGAGGAGGCCAAAGCTGCAGTATCCAGCTCCGCATACTGGACATCACAGTCCTTGTGGCCAGAGTTCTGGAGACAAGAGAGGCGAAAGGTGTGTGAGGAGTGAAGCAGCCATAAATATGGAGAGAGAGAGAGAGAGAGAGACAGATGGACAGACTGACTGAGGCTACATCCACACTACTACGTTTTCATTTTAAAAAGCAGAACTTTTGCTATGTTTACGCCTGACGTCCACACCACTCCAGCGTTTTAGAACCCCTAAAATGGAAACGTTTGAAACGCTGTTGACTCCCTTTGAAGAACTTTGTAAACTATGACGCAGATACCCATGTTCCTCCTGATTGGGTCTTATCAGTCATGACGTGTCCTTCCCTCATATGTCACGCCTCTATCATGTGACCCTGTTCCAGAGGAAAACAAACTACCGAACTATCAGCCTCGACTATAGGCATGGGACAATTTCATGTCACAATTATCCTGGCCAAAATAATTACGATTCACGATATTATACTGATAATCAACGAAATATGCTTAAAACTCTGAAAACGGCACTAAAACACACTGAAATCACTTTACCATGCATTTAGCTTTTTTTCTCAGATGATTACGCCTTTTTCTCAAAATATTACAACTTTTTTCTCAAAACATTCCAATTTTTTTATCAAAACATTACGACTTTTTTCTTGAAACAATAAACAATTTAGTTTTTTTCTCAAAATATTTAGACTTTTTTCTTGAAACATTTAGACTTTTTTTTTTTTAAAGAAACAAATGTTTTTATTGCATCACAGATAGGACACTTTAGTAAACTGCAGTTAACTCATGAGGATATTCACAATATTCACGATTGTCCTGATAATGGAAATTCACCACAATCAACTTATTGTGAGGGTTACTAGTTAGGGTTATAGTGACTTACTATAAAAACACTAAAACTGATGATGGTCCCATTCCTAGCCTTGACTACAAGGATAATGAATTACAGCCATTTGTCTATGCTAGCAGCAGTTAAACTCTGCATTTTATAATACTACTCCCTACATATACTACTGCCTACATACACTACAGCCTACATGTGCAGGAGGCAAGCTATTATTCAAGCAATTTGCGACAATTCCCGTGTCCAGTGGTGTTATCACGCCTGCACCGTCTTTACACCAGCAGCACACATGCCCAGTGTGTGTGAATGATCTGTGATGTGCGTTGTCAGGCTTGTGGGGTCGGAGACATTTTAAAACGAAAACATAGTAGTGTGGATATAGCCTGAGAGAGAGCGAGAGAGAGAGAGAGAGAGAGAGAGAGAGACGTTCTGATGGTCATGGGGACATTTTGAGTTTGTGAGCAGCGGTGTTAGAGAGGAAGGCGATTGTGAAAGCATGGAGCATATAAATAAAATGTCAGATTAAGACTGAATGTGACAAAATGATGGCGATGTAATACTGAAAACTATAACAGCCAGACAGAAATTAATATAAGACCATGAATAAAAGATTAGAAATGAGAAAGGACTCAGTCTTTGTTTACATGCACATAATGACATTGTTCTTTTATTCTGATAGGGAAAAAAATAGCTTAATACAAGTGTTTGCATGTGCAACAGAAAGAGGAAGATTTCGGTTTATTTCAGATTTGTTTTTATGATTCTGTTGCTCATGTGTGCATTTCTCAGAAATTATGCAATGCTCAGAGTTGATGGGAATGAAAACTGGATTGAAACAAAACACTGTAACTAAACAAACCAAACACACATTGGACATGTGTTGCAACTCTAATGCTTGGGTTATGGTCAACGCATGTCCACACAATCTTTCGGAAAAACTATGAAGACAGTAATTTATGTACCCTGATCATTGCATGCATTCACTGATTATGGCCGTAACCACAGTTACTGAGCTGCACATGGAGGTATTTACACAAGAGCACATTCATGGAGATGCTGGAAAGGTTGCTTTAAAACGGGAATATCAGCGTGCATGTAAACACAGACAAAGACCTTCATTCAACCAGCATCTGACCACTGCACACAAACACCAATGATTGACTGACTGACTGATTGACTCGATGAGCAATTGGCCAAGTGGATGATTGAGTAAATGACCTTAATGGGGTAATCAATAAATGACAATGACAGCTTTGAGCGCTGTTTATCCAATTCCAAAAATACTTCTCAGATTGTTGTCTTCTGCTCTAGAAAGGAGACTCAGCTGGGTCAATAATAATAATCCGGAAAATTATTAATTTAAACACTCACAAGACTATGCATAGAGAATACATGTGATGTTGACAGGGGCTTGAACGACAAAATAAAATAGACAATGAGGCAACAGGACATTAAAGCAAACAAGTTTTTGATTTCCTTTTCTCTTTTTTAATTTAGTCACAGAACTGAAAATGTGTTTATTCTGTGTTTTATTGACTGAAGATGGATGTTAACATGGTGATGTACTGACATGTCATTTTATGAAAAGCAAAACAAAGTGGTTCTTTCAGCACAGAGGAGGACAAATGGGAGTCAGACTGCACTGCCATTTGTATTACCAACAAACTACAATTAGAGATTAATGATGACAGGAATCTAAAGAAAAAAAGACAAATCTCCCATTTCAACCGGCAACAGTTTGAGGAGTAATAACACCGGAATCTACGTTGCTGTATTTTCTATTCTTTTTCAATTTTTCTATTCTGTAAGAATGACTGCATGAAAACAAGTCCTCCAAACCATACGACCACATAGGTTATTTGTACCTACTATAGACTGTATATAGAGATGGATGGATTGACAGCCAAGCCACCGCGATTGCCCCCTGGTGGCTGGCTGCAGGTCATAAATCCCGCCCCCTCTATGTTAGTGGATGGGACATGGGTCAAGCTAAAAACTCAAAGTACATGTCTCATACAACTTTCTCAAAGATGGTTTCTGCGATTTTAGGTAGTTCTTCCTGAAATGTTTCATTTTTATTAGTTACTGATGCTATAAAAAAAAAAACGGGGTGAAACATCATGATTGACAGCTGTGACTGACTCACGATTGGTCGGGTGGGTGTATGGGTGGGACTTCAATACCGTCCGATCGCTACTGTGCAGACTCTGGCTCCAAAATTACAACATGGTGGCACCTGTATCTGGCATATTTTGGCTTCACTTTTGTACAGTGGAAGGAAGTGGAGATGCGCCATCTTTATATGCAGTCTATGGTCCCTACCCTCTAATACGACCCACAGGAGCATTTCCTAAATTAGCGCCTCTAGCGGTGGCAGGAAGTACAACCTACAGGAGTGTTTTCCACCCTCATACCTAAACGTAGCGGTTGCGGTTTTAAACACATTAACATAGGGAGCCCCAGGGATGACGTCTTTTTGTAGGCCAACTCTGAAGTTAGCGTTGCCATAGGTTCCCTTGTCAAAAAGCCTATGGATCATTGCAGAAAATAAGCTCTGTGGCAAACACAAGTTTATACTTTCACGTTTTGTCTAGCAAAATAATCTCTCCATATGAACACCAGTTTTATGATTTTAGAAGCGGAACTGCAATTGCCAGAAGTAAAAAGCTAACAGAGAGACAACCTCTGTAGTCTCATTTAGCCATTTGTTAGCAACCGCTTATTTAAACACATCTTAAATCTTCGAAATTCACAAGCAGGATATTTACCGACGTATTTTATGTCATAGTACAAAATGGGAAAATCTCTGAAGCTTGTGCTAACCACAAAACAAAAACACATTAAAAAAACCCATTGACTTCGAGACGAGCGAACCGGAAGTGCTAAAATGCTAACTAATTTCTGGGTTATGAAACTACAAACTGATGCGCCCTATTGTGTAACAGTCATAGTTTGGGTTCGGCAACAAAACTACTTGATTAGGGTTAGAAAAAGATCATGGGGTTTGGGTTAAAATCAGTACATTTATTACGCTACTTCACTTCCCTGCTTACATATATGACGTAACTAGGCTTGTGGCATAGATGTAACGTAGTTAAATTTTTTACACAAAGTTAAAGTAACTCACCACCCCTCCTGCCCACCCTAAATTGACTTTCTGCAGCCACTAGAGGGCAGCACCTAACAATAAATGTAAATATGGGTCGTAATATGGGTCATAATTGCTGCTTGTTCAAATGACCTATGGTGTCGTTTTTCGGCGGAGGACAGTCTCCATGACAAATTCAGCGAATGGATGAAATAGTATAGTATCTCTCCTTTTAGACTTTCTGCTTGTTCCCGGTAATGAAATCAATGGAGCAAAACAGAAAGAGTTATGTGACTTAGTAAATGCAAAGCAGAGATACCAGCTGTCCTGTATCTACCTAAACATCATCTCAGGATGGATGGTGGGGGAGTGTAGGTGAGGAAATGCAATGTGATGATACCTGTTGCCCCGCCCCCCCATTGCATCAGTGTACCTTATTTCCATCTGAGAAAGAATTACATAGAAATTATTGAAGCTTTTACAGAATTTCACGTTAATAATTTAAATCTACTGTGCAATCTCTCCACCATCCCATATTTCCCCACCACTCAGACCCTGCACTCACTGGATATTTAAATATCTGGAATATTTGTCATGACCAGAGTGCAATCAGGGGGAAAATTACAGCCACATCGCATTGAAAATTGGCAGATAGTGTTTTGCCCCTAGAGAATCATCATTAGTAACACTCAACGCTCAGCAGTCAATGCATGTCTCTCACAAATAGTGTTTGGAAAACCTCACTGATACCCTGTTCATCTTAAGAGCAGCCCTAAACTTCAATTTAAGTCGAAAGTTATCAGAGATAAGAAATAAATCTTAGATAAATCTACCCTCTGTGTCCAAGGATTATCAGAATTAAACATCTGGTTCCTTTGAGTATAGAATTGTAGATGATAGTGTAATATCCTTGAATAACTACGCAGAAAATCAAAACCAATTCATTGGGGTGGGGTGGGGGGGTGATGATAGTAATTGAGTTATCCCTGCAAATTTGGCTTGAGACAAGATGAGCCATTTAACAAGCACACCATAAATGCAAAGCAGTCATTTTAAAAAGCTTGGCTGACAGGGTAATATATGAAAACACAAAGCATGCAGTTAATCAAGAGCATCAGTAAAGCACAACAGTTAAGAACAAGTTTATCCAGAGTTGTGTGCATCAGTTTCATATTAACTCTTTCCCCTGCCATTGACAACAATCCGGCAATCCATGTTTTTGCTGTTATGCCGTGGGAGTGGGGGGTTCCATCTTGTGAACATTGTACCGCACTTCTGGCTTCAAAAACAAGTGAAGAAGAAGATCACTGGTAAACCGGAAGTAGAGAGACGTGAGGAAAACAGCCGTGCTGAAGCTGAAATTGAAAAAAAAAAAAAAAACCTGGTCGTCTTTGTCAGAGTGTCTCCTGGGTGGAGGGGAGCATGGATCGGTATAAGTTTACCAGGATATGGACCCCCTTCCCTGGGCTGGAGGCTGGAGAGGTTGATGTTTTCCCGAGTGAGGGGCTCCTTCCCTGGGGTGGATCTGAGCGAAGGTCGGGCAGGGTGACTAGAGCTCCAAAAGGACTCTTTTTTTCTGGGATTTCTCATCCAAACAACGTTAGAGGATACCAGAGGTAGACAGATAACATTTTATATGAAGGCAAATAAAATGTGGGCAAAAATGATATAAATGACAGTTTGTCAAAAAACTCAGCTTTTTGCCCCAAATGTTGTGTTTCGGTTGAAAATGACCAACATTCAAGTGCTGATAAAAAAAGAATGAACAAAGCTATAATAAAATGTTTTTACAGAAGGTCTGATCTTTCCTTTGATATATTAACTGTTTACATATTCATAATAAAAAATATTCTGGGGGTCTTGAAAGATTAGTGAATATGATCAAAAATGCTGGTGCTGGCTGGCAACTTTTTAATAAAACTCTGGCGGGGGAAAGACTTAAAGAAAAGTAACTTTTACTGAACACAGCAGGCAGCAATTAGCTTTAAGCCAGTTTGAGTTATTCAACAGACACGCATTTCAGAGAAATATGAAACACAGTATTCACTGTAACGACGACCATACACTATTACAAGCAATTTAATACAACTTAAAAGACTGAGTGGCCAGACTGCCGTGCATTTTCTCTGAACTAAATAGCTGGTTCACTGCTCTGATCAATTGTTGTAATGTACATTTACATAACAACTGTTGAGAAAATACATTTGATAAACTTAAAAGACAAGGCTGGTGATAGTCTTTATTTTTCTTATTGTCAACAAATCCCATGAAAAGACCAAAACCAACAATGTGTTAAGTCCATCCCTCAGTACTCTCTGATCCCCAAGCCCATTGGTTCCTTCTTCTTTAAAAATAGGTCACACATATATAGTTTAAAAACAGTGTAGTTTATAGCCAATACATATTTGGTAGGGCTGTAATGAAAAGTTTGACGCTTCATTCATAACGTTGATATTTGAACTCTAAATTCACATTTGAATGCTGCACAGCTTTATTCTGCATGTCTCTTTATTGTGTTTAAAGCCAGTATTTCTGCACAGTTGCTATTAGGCTACACTAATATTATTTGTATTATACTATTTGTAGAATTAGATTCCAGCGGCGGCTGCGTAGGATCTGCTACAATCCATATTTGTTAGCGTTTAGCCTTTAACTGCGGTCAGAAACAGTTTGCACACAAAGGGAGGCAAGCACCACAATGGAAACAAGTTCTCTTTTTAACTTTTTGGTGTCATCCTCGACATCTCCAATGAATATGTATTTGGCACAGTGTTTGACCTGGTGTAATCAAATCAAAATCAAACTGATGAGTTATATTCACTAAAGAAAGTTGATTGAATAAAATAAAAAAAACAAACACTAAATGATTTAATCCGATGAATCATTTGTTTTTTAGGGTGATGAGAGCATAACATATAAGGACATACAGATTTGAAAATGTCAGTAGAAGCTTTGAATGTAAAAGAATGACAGCCCGAATATTTGTTGCTCAAGTGAGTGGCAGCAGGACGGTGGGCTGACTCAGTCATGTTCATGGTAATAACAACATGTCACACAGCTCAATGATATTTTCATAGTTCTTGGACAACAATGACTCAATCGGGTTCTGGATACACAGAAAATACTGTATTTGTTAGTAGGATCAATTCTGTGGTTTTTTTTGTTTTTTCATGGGATTTCTTGACAATAAGAAAAAAACAAAAGGTCTTGAACAATATTTTGCTGCTAGGGGTCTCACAATCAAGGGTCTCCCAGTTTGCATTACTTCAGTGTTCATTGTTCAATGTTTTTTTTAACATGAAATAAAGCAGTTTCATGTTGTGTGTTTCTCCGATAATTTAAGATTCAGACTTTCAGAAGGTTTTTACCGGGAGCTGAATTATTCCTGGAGGTCTCCTCCTCTCCAAAACAAACAGACCTGGTGATTTTAACAGGTAACAACACGAAATAAAGCAGTTTCACATTAAAAATCTGTTTTTCTGACGCAATTCAGCCGAGTTCAACGTGTCGGCGTGTCAGTGCTGGAGAATGTATAAAAGTCCTTCTCTCGGTTTAAAGCCACCAAGATCTAAAAAGAGTATCGTATGGCTTGAAACCAGATAAAAAGTTAATTCATGACTCATTTTCACGACTCCTTTGAGGACCCTGATGCAAAGGGGATGTGATGATGCAAAGGACAGGCGTTCTGCACATGCAACCTAAAGACAACGCATGTCCTGATTAAAATGACAGATTTCTCTGGGGTTGTTGTTGGAAACATTTGGGATAATGTAAGTACACAACTCAGTAAAATATAGAACATAGGTCTGGTCATTTTTAGACATTTTAATGCAGAAAGGTTAATATATTATACGTTTAAATGTGTTATTGCATATGCGATTGCGCTGACTAACTAATAAAATATTTTTCACTAAACTGATCAAGAGGTTTTACAGTGCATGCAGAGGTACAAGGAGTTGATAGCAAATGCTGAAATCCAGATAAACACCCATACGTTACTGTCGTCGGCTTTCTGGAAGTTGCACGTTCCCGTCTACACCAACAGCAGGTGTGTGTTGTTTTTTTGTTTTTCTTGTGAACAGCCAACATGACACTTACCTTCACCGTGCATATAACACTTTAGGTAGCAGATTGTTCCTGTTTGATACTTTACGCTCATGCAAACAACACACAGGCTTACACATGCGAAAACATTGTCTAAAAGTCCAAAAGAGTTGAATTTTCTTTAACTCAAAGCCGAGACTCCAGCCAAAGCAAATAAAGTCGCCCAAAACACTCAAGCATCCGTGCCACTGAGAGAGGCTCGCCACAGTTAGCAGAGGCATCTGATACAACAAGGCAAACACTACATCATCAACAGTTAACAGTCAGGAGACGATGATATACTGTAGAGCACCGCACTGCCATTTATCTGCACACGGTTGCCATGCAAACACACAAGTAATTACGAGGGATTAGAGGAAGTGGAGGCGAGGGGAGGCAGAGGGCAGAGCGGGTGATGTGTTGGGGTCAGAATGTGAAATACTCCACACACACAGAGAGAGAGTACGTCGGCTGGCCCAGGGTTAGACAGAAGGTGAGCGCTGCTGATAGAAATGATGAGATAAGGAGCTTAGTCAAAGCATCCACTGGATTTACTGGTCAGCAACACCGGACAAGCAAAAGACGGAAGCAGCGACGTTAAAGATCCTCGGTGACATTCAGGAAGCATCACAGCGCTGCATTTCATTTGTAAACCAATTCTCATATACCTCCGAGCATAATGGCACAGAAAAGATCGCCCTTTCACCAGCAATTACAACTGGCCGCAGGCAGAGGCTGCGGATGACCCCTTCATAGAGAAGCTCCTTTGAACCCACTCGTGGCATCACTACTCACCGGCTTATCAGTGAAGGGGGTCGACTCGGAGGGCGCCATGTCGTAGTAAGGAGGCTGGAGAGGAAGCTTCTGCATCTCCTCATCCTTGTCGAGATGAACCACCTACAGGAAACACACAGAGTTCAGCAAGACTCATAACGAGCTCCAAGCAGTCCACAAACAAGTTTAAAAGATCCCATATTATGCTCATTGTCAGGTTCATACTTGAGTTTTTAATGTTTACATGCTTTAATGCTCAAAAAACACATTATTGTTCTCATACTGTCTGTCTGAATACACATATGTAAACACTAAGTGCAAAATAAGACATGGCATATTGATGCAGATTATGAAAAATAGACCATGAAGACTGAGCCAGGTCAATAATGTACGCGTTGGTCTTTTTTTGTCATGCTCGAATTTAAAAAATCAAATAACTAATTAACCACAGAGTGCCTTTCCTTTGAGTTTTTGCATCTACACAATTTTTAGCAAATAATTCCTGGATCCTATTTTTGTTGTGTATCTTTGCCTTCTCCACCAAAGAGCAGCTGTCGGATCAGCCGGAGCCAGGCAGCACTTCCCCTTTCCATTGTAAACTATGAAAAATAGCTTTCCAGTGAAAAGGGATCGCATGGTAATCTCAAACAACTTTGCAAATTAGCAGTCACACAAATGTCATGCAGCTCATTCACTGTATTTTTCCTTCAGTGTGATTAGGACAGTTACAGATAAGGAGGCAGATTAACTGGGATTGTTACTGTATGTCAAGGATATAAAGCAGGGATCAGTGTAGCCACATTAACTTGCTGACTGGCACTTCTGTTACATTTCCTTAGTGTTTGTTTTGCTTTTAAAGGTCCCATATTATGCTCATTTTCAGGTTCATACTTGTATTTTGGGTTTCTACTAGAATATATTTACATGCTTTAATGTTAAAAAAACACAATATTTTTCTCATGCTGTCTGTCTGAATATACCTGTATTCACCTTCTGTCTGAAACGCTCTGTTTGAGCGCCTGTCTCTTTAAGCCCCTCCTCCCGAAAAAGCCCAGTCTGCTCTGATTGGTCAGTGTTTCAGGGTCTTTCACATCTGCACTCTCTGCGTATCTGCACCATCATTGCAGCTGGGTAATGACTTTAACAGCACTGTAGCAGCACTTTCTCCCTATATATAGTATAGTTGTGACATCACAGCCTTATGGAAGTCCTGACGGCTCGTTTAAAGGCAGTTTCTGAATACAGGGCTGTGTGTATTTATCTGTGGGTTGAGTGTTTTGACAGACGTCCACAGTATTTATATAGCACCTCAATCTGCTTTATAATAAAAAAGACATGGAAATCTCACTTTTTACAATGTGGGACCTTTAACTTTGAAATTAGCCCATGGCTGAAAACTATTACCTTTATTGCATACACATTAGTTCAGAGTTACGACAATCCAGCAGCAGAATAATATGTTGAATGTTTTTTTTTTCTTCATTTTTTTTTTTACTTCATTGCTCACATTTGTTTTTCAGTGATAACGAGCAGAAACAAGATCTGAAATCTGACAAGGAATGCAGCTCGACAACAGTTTGAACTTTGGTCGCTCTGCTGAACTCTACATGTGCATCAAAGTTATTGTGTCAAATTAATCACTTCCAAATCACACAAAAGGTATGATGCAAACTTCTGAAATAGTGGAAAAGAAATGTAAAGCTGCAAGCGCTAGCTGTGCTGCACAGCCACTGAAGGAAGGGACTGCAGGGAATTTAATTCATACATAAAGGTGACAGATACGCTGCAGATGAATTACATCTCGGCAAACACAGGTTGTCACTATAAGGATGAAGCTCACTGAAAACACCTTTGTATGTTAATGTTGTATGTGAAATAAAACGGAGAAATAAAAACGAAACTGTATTGACTGTGAAATGTCTTTTTAATGGTTTGATGCCTCTGAAATGAAATGTTTAAATTTGGACTCATCCACCAGCAGAGACGCCTTTGACTGGAGCTTTTCTACAACTGTGCCTTGGAGTTGTCCAATTCCAGAGGAACAGTTGCTCAGTGTTTGAGGATTTAAAACTGGATTGCAAATAGTCTGAGAACTTTTACACTGGAAAAGTGAAAAAGGCTTGGCGTCTTTAATGTGTCAAATGTGTGTTATGTGCTCTCTGTACACAACTATGCGATATGCTCAAAAAAGATACATAGGCTACTATTTCAGTGAAAACATTTTCAAAGTGTATTTTTATATTTGGAAAACTTGTGAATTCAAAGTTACACCTTAAGTCAACTTTATACATTAGATTTGCAGAGGATCAGTGTTGTGCTAGTAACTGAAAAATAGTAATTAGTTACAGTTACTAGTTACCTCATTAAAAAAGTAACTCTGTTACTTCAGTAGTTACTTCCACCAAAAAGCAATGCTTTGCTGTGATAATTAACTTTTTAGTTACTTTTTAAACGTCTTTCTTCTTCACGAGTTTACCTGAACGCACCACAAATTAATGAGGGGCAA
>JAOVVB010143389.1:0-11992 GCA_028570985.1 Heterobranchus longifilis
CCTTCGGGAGCAATTTGGGGTTCAGTATCTTGCCCAAGGATACTTCGACATGTAGACTGCAGGGCCGGGGATCGAACCACCGACCTTCTGGTTAGTGGACGACCGCTCTTCCTACTGAGCCACAGCCGCCCCATGTGCGCACCGTGAGCTTGTTGTTTGATCAACCCTCTGTTTACGTAGCATTAAGCTAGCAAGCGAGCTAATGTTAATGTTGTCATAGAAACTGAACAGACAAGTGCAAGTGCTTTTTTGATGAGACACTGGGATGAAGCATGCCCCAGCACCCTGCCAGCGCATTTTTGCCAGAAAAAAATGCTATGTGGACACAGGCCCTTAGAGAGCGCCATTGGATCATGGCTCTCAGGGTTCTGAAACATCAAATTCAGGGACTTTTAAAAAGGACTTTCTGGGCCCAACTCCCTCAAATTCAAGGACCCAACACAGCATAGTTTGAGACAGGGATCAAGGTTAGGCTAATTAGATAGGCTGGAGATACATATGCAGACAGCAGAACATAGCCTATTTACTAACAAAGTTAAAAAAAAAAATGTATCAAAAGAACTTAAATGTTGATTCTTGCACAAAATGTATGAATCCAAGCACTTTCAAAAGGACCATGTCTATTTATGTCTATTTTCAAACAGTTTCAAAGGCTTGAAAGTTTGTGAATTTTAGGGGGAAAAAAAAAATCAAGGATTTCAATGGGCCCATCAGAACAACAATGCACTGCCACAGTGGCGATGTCCACTTCTTTTACAGTACACTGTCTCTGCTGTTGAGGAGCTCCACCGAGCTCCACTGTGACATGTCATGCTGGGTCAAACAAACAAAAGTGCCGATGGGGGAACTTATTTCTGGAACCTGCTGTATGAGCTTTACAACAAATTACAGAGCTCATCAAGTCTTCCTTGACTTCAAAGTGTTTGACCATGATGTAGGGGTGTTTGTTTCATTACATCATCAAAGCTCCCACCATGCAAGATCTGAATTGGCCTTACTCAATGACTGAGGCATTGATTACTTTTGCAGCGCCTCTTATTACCCAGAAGACAACTAACATGTTGGTGTGTGTGAGTATGAAGTGGCTAGTTTGATATTTCATGCACATACAGTATGAATCATTCATCAAAGAGCACATTTCAAAGCCCACTCTTTGCACAAGGGGTGATAATCAAAAAGGTGAAATATACTGTAGTTTCCCATGGATTGCACTGACTGTGCTATTACCACTCTCTGGGGCACAGGATCAGAAACACTTATGCTACAAGAGTGAAAAGAACAATATGAAGTTAAAATTACACAGACACGGGCAACAGAACAATTTACTTTTAGCTGGTGTTTTATGCATGCTGATGCTCGAGTAAAATAAAACGGCTCCACTCTTTGCTCTATAGCTAGCTTTTGCTCATGTAGTACTCCTTCCTCACTACAGAGTTTTTTTACACATCTCCCAGCAAATGTAGGGATGAACTATGAACAAAACATGCACACAATTATGCTCCTGGGTGAAATAGAAATATTCTTCTATTTTATATGTCTTCTTCCAACTTTAACAAAAGGTATGGAGACAAAGCTCTCTGCCTCTGTTAGTCTGAAGATGGCTCTGACTGTAATCTGTATGAAACAGCCAACGTGTCCCCTCTCAGCTGTTTACAGTGTGGGCATCTGTTTGCTCCAAGATATATAATGTAACATGATAAAGTAAGTGATGAATATTTCCCTCAGTATGGGAGGAATGCTTTTTTTTGTTTTGTAAATGTGGATATCTTACTATGATGTGCTACTATGACAATAGGCTAATTGCATGCATTCAACACACTCATAAAGTTATTTTTACTCTGACTGTTTTGACCACGGATAACAACGCTGGGCTACCCCACGATTGAATTCACCACATGTTGTTAGCTATGTTATGTTAGCTGTATGGGTAGTCATCCAGTTGACTCATCTAATGGTAAATTAGCAAGCAAGTTAATGTAACTTGCGGCTATTTCATTAGAATGAAATGACATAATGTGAATAAACGTGACTAAATATAGCCTAACGTGAATAAAATGTTAACACATTCATTCAGCATGATCATTATTTGTTTATCATGTAGCAATGGTGGTTGTTTACCACTGAAGACAACAACTCCCATGCTCCCACGCTACAGCGTCATCAAAAACTAATTTCCGATCCTATTCTTACGTTCGATTGTTTTTTGCGAATACTCGAATATGGAAGTGCCCATCTCTAGTTCAAAGCTAGCAGTTACAACATACTAGCCTGGCATTGCACCTCTTTGATTTTTGATTTCCGTGAGGCGTTATCTTAGGCCATGTCTACATATTTTTCTCCTACGTTTTAAAAGAAAATTCCATCCACACGACTTCCGCATTGATAAATATCTCCGTCCACCGCCAGACCACATAAACACTCCAAACGCTCGCCGGGCCAGCGAGATACCTCAGACACCAGAGAAGAAGAATCTGAGCATACAGTGAGCTTTAGCTTCGGCAGTAGTAACAGATTAAACAATAAAACAACAGAAGCTTTCTTTATCTTTCTGGTACACGGTCTGTGGACGGACGACGAGGTGAAGCTGCTGCTTACAGGTAGCCGTTAGCATGTAGCCGTTGTTGTTGTTGTTGTTTCGGGAGCATGCTGCCCATTACACAAAGCAACACTGGGCATCACGGACTGAGCAGATGATGTCATCATTTCCCAAAATCTCCCGGTTTACATGTCTACACGGACACACAGTAACCGAAGTTTTGAAAAATATTCACCTTAGCAGGCGTTTTAAAAGATATCCGATGTAGTGATGTAAAACTGTTTACATGTGGATGAGAGGCCAAAACAGAGAGGAAAATATATCCAGATACATGTAGACAGGGCCTTAACCCCGCCTCCATATGAAATAATGATTAGATCTACAAGTTTTGAGTCGAGTGGAAATCTGTTTGAATGGGAGAGAGGCCAGACCGATCCTGCAGGAGTAAATGAAACATTGGCTCAGCAGGTAACAGCTGGATACCAGGCTAACAACATACTGATCACATATACAAACAACTGCAGCCGCCATACAGTGTGCTCTACGCTCATTACCTGACTTAATTTGAACCAATTAATCATGGATCAGTCATAAAGCCTTAGTTTCCACCAAACATACAATCCAACCATAACTGTTCACTTACTGTCACCATGCAGTGAATACACGTAACAGCTGTAGGACCCACATGCAGATAGGATTAGTGATATATTAAAAATATATAGAAGCTTACTGGCAATCAGCAGGGCAGGCAGGTACAGATCCAAGTAAAGGGCAGAGGAGCAGGAGTTCAAAAGCAAAAAAAAAACACGGCAAGAAAGCAGCATAGCAATGTTACCAGTCTGGTAGGGAACGGATGGAAGGGAGCCGGTACACTGTATGTACCGAGAGGCTGATGAGGAGATGAGATGCAGGTGAGAGGGGAAGGTCTGATGAGGGGAGTTGGGAACAGGTGTGTAGATGGGCGGGGCAGTCAGGTGATGGGGAAAGGTGAGGGAAAGTCCGAGGGCACCAGGTGGACAGATGGAAAATGGCGATGAAGGGCCCTGGGGGATGTGACTGGAGGCACAGACTGACACATTATGATCATTATGATAAAAAAAAAAAAAGGTTTATGCTCACTCATGCACAAAGAAAGAAGGTGTAAGGGCAACAGTGCAGACTCCTCCGCAACTAAAAATAAATGCACCTCTGAAGATGGTGACAGCTTGACAGGCAGTAATTAATATTAGAATAATAATAAAACAATGTCAGTGCTCATTATAATAATAATTATTATGTATTCATTTGTACTAGAAGAGCAAAGAGAGCGATGGGGAAGTGGCTGGAGTCTCTGCAGCCACACTGCACCCTGCCCGTCCCTGACTGCTCACCAATCAATCACCTGCTGCTACAGCAGCTGATGCCACATCACGTCACATCAGAGTGAGCGAACACACTGAAGGGACGGAGAGAGCTGCCAGTCTTACTCAAGGAATACAATGTGGAACACATCGCTTACTGTCCAGGCTAAACTGTAGGAGATGGGCAGGTGGAGCTCAAATTATAGTTTGTGTCTTCTGTCCCTTTGCCTGTTGACTTGTTCCCAAAACATGCTGCTTATTGTCACCACGTTTCTCTGTAATCTGCAGCACACGCCGTGCTTCATTGTAAGGCTGCTCGATTATGGTGAAAATCATAATCATGATTATTTTGGTCAATATTGAGATTAGGGCTGTTGCAGTGAAGGAATTTTGCCTGCAGTGATTTAGGGTGGTGTTAGGTATGTTTTACCTTGCAGGGCAGCTGGATTCTCACAATATCACGAGATCAAGCGAGAATCACAGATTTCTCGATCGCTCAAATCCACCTTGCCAGGCTTCAGTACAAGTGTTTGGGTCCAGTCAAGATCTGACCTGACCAATCAGCATCCTGTGAGGAGCTACTCGTAGCGACTCGTAGCTACAGGCGTGGTTTAGATGCTCATTCAAAAACAACAATAGCGCCTCTGTGTCCTGTGAGCATGCCTGTGAGGAGTTAAGTTAACGGTACCGGCAGGTACAGGCGTGGCTGCTCATTCAAAACAACAATGGCAGCTCTGTGTAAATGCTACAATACCACGGTTATATCAGAAGTGGAGAATATTTCTTCATTGAAAGAACGGTGCTGAAGGCTTTTCTGCACTTCTCCTGACTGACAGATGGTTCGCCCAATCACCTGCCAGGTATTTTTTCCAAAGCACCTGCCCTTTTCCAAACAGTTTCTAATGGCGACGTCAGGTTAAGGTATGCAGATTGATGCACGTAATGCAGAACTAAATTTCACAAGCGCGAGTTCCGCACGTTAGCAACTTAGCGGATAAAGGAGAACAACGAACAAGCGGATAGGAGTGCGAGTCAGGCGAGTGCAGCTGGAAGACGTGCCTGCAGGTTCCCGGTCAGCTGCAACATCAACAGAGAGAGTTGTGTATAAGACGAGGACAGCACCACCTGATGAGGCGATCTCTCCGGAACGAGGAGAAACAAATCCCTGCTGACCACTGTCCACAAACAACAGACGTAGCAGCGTGTCGGCACTTCATGGTGCTTTCAAGTGCAGCTCGGAAAGTGGCGGTGCATTCAGGTGGACTTGGAAATCTGACTAACTCAAGCTGTTGTTGTAGAGTTACCTTCTGCCATCAGTTTGTTCCCAATTGACTGTTGAAATCAGTTATTACATTTTAAATATATTTAAATGTGACCATATGGTTTTAGTGTGGTAAATAATATGGCAGTTATTATCACACTTAATACCATGTAGCCTATCTTTTAAAATAATTATTTCAGACACAATTGAAGCACGCCACCTGTCCTGAAAAAACAACAAGCAATACACAACCATAGTACTTGTATCGGTACTCAGTATCGGCGAGTACTCAAATGTAAGTACTCGTACTCGGTCTGGAAAACACTGGTATCAGTGCATCCGTAATTGCAGTTATCACGACATTAAGATCCTGATTACTCCGTTTTCTTTTACTTTAAAAATATAATACCACTGAAAAACAAATATTCATTAAAAAAGAAATGTGATAATTAATAATATTATACATATGTACATTTAAATATTAAAAAAATATAAAATAAATTAGATCAAAATAAATAAAATCAAACATGTTGTAATGTTAGTGAACTTCCACAACCTACTGAAAATTCTAAAACATAAATATTCAAAGTATAAAAATAATAAATAAGATCAAATATGTAGTAATGTACTGAGAAACTCAGTAACAGTGAAAACAGGTGAAAGCGCACCACTGTAAAGGAAAGGGGTGTGCTGGATTTATAACACAACACAAAACAAGAGCATCATTGTGAAACAAAATGTGACAATAATAATTTTATCTCAATTATCTTGTTATGGAAGCCAAAATCGTGAATAAAATTCTATTAATATCCCAGCCCGACTTCATTGACTCTTCATGGACACTTTGAGGAAATGGACACATTTTTGCAATCTGTTGCATTAGACAGAGATGCTTCAAGTTCAAAAAGAGGTCATTTTCAAATTCCACTTTGATTTCCAGCATCGTGCTGCGTCCTGCTCTGTAACCAGGCAACAACATTGCAGAGAGACACCGTCACACCCAGGAAGCACGCACGCTGTGGTAAAAACACCACCTCGTATTAGGGCTGCCCCCTGGAAGTTGATGATTCAAATACTCAGTCAGAGACTGAGATTCTTCAAGTCCAGCAGTTTTTTTCCCGTCAGTGTGCAGTGTAAGCTACTTATACAGACATTTCAATCCCCAGAAATAGAGCAGCGTGAAAGAGAGGAGTGCTCGCTCTGCAGCTGTTTTTCACAGTAACTTTCATGCAGCTGCAGACCTGCGGACCGTCCCAGAGGTAATGAAACAAAACGGAGGCAGCTATCTTCTGCCTTTTGCTTAGAAGTGGTGAATTTACAGCTCACAG
Source organism: Heterobranchus longifilis (assembly GCA_028570985.1). Classification (NCBI taxonomy): domain Eukaryota; kingdom Metazoa; phylum Chordata; class Actinopteri; order Siluriformes; family Clariidae; genus Heterobranchus; species Heterobranchus longifilis. Next base: position 6,466 of record JAOVVB010143389.1, read on the forward strand.
CAACTTACGATATAGTCTCTGGCTTATCTTTGATACCTCAAGTCGGCAAAAAAAATGTTGTTGCACATTTCCGATCCATTGTTAGCGTAATTAGCACAAGCGCGCATTAGCTGGAGGGCTAACTTGGCTTGTTTACCACGGCCCAATCCCAATCTCCACACTCACAGACTCTCAGACTCTGAGGGTAAATCTGTGAGGGTCCAGGGCTGTCCCACTGTCAAATCGTCCACAAGGGCTCTCTAGCAGACATTTTGAGCGCTTTCTGAACACTTTCCGTAAGTCTGCATTTCTGTAGACATTGCCTGAGGGAATTACCCACAATTCATTGCGCTGTGATCTTGAAAACACAGATCTACCGGGGAAAGCCCTGAAGCACATGTACACAGAAACATTAACATTAAGGATTTAAGATGGTACATCAAACACAAGAAATCAGAGGAATTCAGGCACACCTGGTTTACAACCATTTATTTTAATTTTGCTTAATGATGCTGTTTTGTAAAGGTTTGTAAATTGATTACTCGACTCCCCCTCTCTATAAACAGCCTGGAAGATGTTCACATCTTCCTTGGATGTGAAGAAGGTAAAAAAGGTAAAATAAAACTGACAACTGTACAGAACTTAATTTTGTGTTGTCAAGGTAACATAATATGTCGCTGCAAATTGTTGTCCCATTCCTGTTAAAGCCCTCATGAACTCACACTGCAGCACTACAGCTGATCACACTAAATGTTGTGTTCAGACCAGACGCAAATAATCTATTCACTGAATTTGCACGAGTTTGGACGCTGGAGTCTTTTGTTTTGACTCCCTTCATTCCCACAATTACTTGTGTCGCTCACCGCAAAAGTTCAGATTTTTCAACTCAAGTGAATGAGCGAATTTGTATCATTCGCTTTATCGCGCCGTGCAATTCCTGTCATTTGCATTGTCCGACCAGAACTCACATCTAATTGTGTCTTTACATTGACTTTATATGTAATTCATTCTCGTAAATTAATTTCTTCGCATCTGGTGTGTACACGACATTCGGGTGGAGATTGGGATTGGGCCTACTGCTGCATTCAAGACACCTTGGAACTCGGGGGAAAAAACTAACTCCTAAAAAATGAATTGAAAGGTTCTCCAACTCAGAAATACAGTTGAGAAATTTGGGTATCATTTTTGAGGTCCGATTTATCTGAGTCAGTAACACAATCTAACATGCCGGCCTGCGTTGTTATGGTAAGAATGAAAATATTATAAAAGTGTGTGTTGATGTTTTACGACAATTTGATGTGTAATTATGCGATATGTGTTTGTATCATTTATATTTCTCAGATTATAGCATGGTTGGAAATTAGCACCAGGCAGCAGCCAAATGCTGGTAAAATATGCAAGTGGCTGCAAGATTTGGTTCATTCACCAGCCCAAAAAAACAATGGTAAACTACTGAGTGGCAGGTGGACAAAAAAGTTAATTTGCAACCCTGGATTATAGCAATATGTGGTATTTAACACCATAATATGGCAAACTTCTTTCAGGCATCCGTTTACTAGGTTAATAAAGGAGATGGTGGTCTGTGCATCTGGCTGTTGCCTTTATTTACATGCAGTAAACTCGTGCACATCACGTTTACATCGCTGCATGGACAACATGACAATAAGCCGATCAGCAGCACTCAATGAGGAATGAGGTGGCAGTGCCACACTGTGACACCCTGTTGGCCAAGTGACTAATGAAAGAAAACAAGCAGCGCTCATTATTTTCAAACCAGTTATGAAACCAACTTGTCATGGATGGCTGCAGCTGATGGATTTGACAACTGATGGGGATGTCATTGCTATCTGGGAGCAAATTTTCCTAACTACAGTGTCGGTGGAATTTCTTCCAAACCCGTGATTGCACATCATCATTTTTTCGACATTGTTGTGTACACAATCCTCTACTTAGTTTTGTCAGCTACAATTTAGAGAATGAGAAATCACACAGTCAACTTGTCTTCTTTCCTCGGGGCCCAGCAGTAAATCATTTCAAACGATCAACTGTTTCATCAAACTTTCTCCTCCATCATATCACAAAGCAGCCCACTAGCCAGACTTGTCTCCAACATGACAGCGTGCATCAGAGGGATCAGAGGAGCTCATTTCTTCATGTTTAGATCAGTTAGTTGCAACAGCAGCGAGCGCAGTGGGAGCTGTAATCATGGTAACGCTGCTGAAGATGAGTGCTATGAAAACACTTACGTCAGTATCATATGACATTTCACTGTCGAAAAAAAGAAAAAAAAACATGAATTGAAGTTTTAACCGATATATGACACAAGGCTACTAATGGTACAGATTTATTCTGAGCACATTCTTTCAACCTAATTGAGTATAACTTTCCTTTGTCATTTTTTGGGCTTTTTTTTGCCTTTATTGGCAGTACAGCTGAAGGCAGACAGGAAAGGGGACGACATGCAGCAAAGGGCCGTGAGCGGGAGCACAACATTACACACTTGAATATACATATTCTGCTTTGAGAATAGAGGAATTTTATCTCTGCAAAATTAGGAAACTGCACGAAGAACATAATTGCACATGGGTGAAAACCAAAATATTTTTGCATTCTTAAGTCAATGTAGGCTACTTCTGGGTCAGTTTGGCACCAAGGAAACAACCACAACAATGGAGCGCACACACCCAGGGGAGAGGATCATAGTAGGATGTTAACCGTTAAGAATTTTAACCAATTATTACTATCAGTTAAACAATATTATTAGAATAAAATTAAAAGGTAATAAAAGCAAATATTGTTGCATGGTGAAAGAAAAATAGGCTACACAATTTATTTTGAACTGTCTGGTGCAAACTTTGCACTAGCAAGGTGTGTTTTAAACTATTTTTTCTCTGCTCCGTTCGAGGCGCTCACAGCGGAGATCTACGTAACACATGCCGCTATATCGATGAGGACTGGCTTAAATCAGCCGTCCTACACAGAGTAGGGCTGCACGATATGAAGAAAATATGCGATATGCGATAACGTTGTTGAATATTGCGATAACGATATTACTTGTGATAAGTTCTGCCTTTATGCTGCTTTCAGTATTCTGCTAAAATACAACAAATTACCAGGACTCCCTGGCAGAGGAGATATTGTATCTCAGTGGGACCTTCCTGGATAAATAAAGGATAAATAAAGTATATTTTTTTAAATATGCTTGTTGAATTAAAAAAAAAACATTTTATTGAACACTGAACACAAAAGGCACTGTTTTTAAAAAAAAAGAATGACATTACATTTTAAAGAGCAGTTTTGAACTAACCAAAAAAATCCCTGAGTGTCTTTCACGATGTGTCTATTGCAGAAGTTGACATTGCGATGACGATTAAAAAAACGATATATTGTGCAGCCCTAACACAGAGTATACCAGGCAGACACACAGCTGACAGCCTCGCAGGAGGATGTGGTGGAGACAGGCTCATGTACCGGACGCACAGACGCACCAGCGTTTCCATTCTGGGAAAGTGGCTGCATGTGTCCACAAAACAACGTGTGCAACATCGTGGCTGCGTGACGACGGCAGCTCTCTGCGGACGCTGAACGTATATGTCCAAGCCTCCCCGACGGGCAAACTGGGAAAGTTTCCTGCTTGTCGGTTAACAAGGGTCGGCTATCGGTCAGAAAAAATGAAAATTAGCATCAAGAATTCAAATAGAATCTTAATTTGAGATTGAATTTGAGTTGCTACAGCCGACTGAAGGTCCCTCTCCACCCGGCTAAGTCGTCTCGTAGTGGCAGTGAGGCGGGGGGACCACAGGGTGCGCTAGTGTTCTCTTTAGATATCTCATTTATGTGAAAACCGAGCCTACTGCCAAGCGCTGCTTTAATGCTTTTATATTTGCAGCCGATCTTAAAATAAAATTCAATTAACCTCTCCCACGGGTGTGCACTCTATTGTTGTGTTTGTTTCCATGTTGCCAAACTGACCCAGAAGTAAGTTGACTTTTTTTTTTTTTTTTTTTACCACCTGAAAAAGTTTTGTGAGAGAACAAAAAGGTTTCTCAAGAGAACACAAAAGTATTCAGTATTTTTATTTCATCCATTTCCCCTTAGGGGCTCTGTAAAACGTTAAAAGAAAGATTTCTGCAGTTACAAAACAAGTGAGCTATTTTGGTATTTGAGTTGGAGAAGTAATGTGCCAAATGTTAAATTCCCTCCCTGGAACTCCTACACACTTCCTCTCTCCTGTCCTCCCATTCATTTAGAATATTGACTTTCCCATTCCTGCAGAAGTTCTGCGTGTGTGTCAGTAAAACTGCATTGCAGAACAGTGGCAACATTTGTAACATTTGCTGGCAAACACATTCTTAGACAGCCGTGTGACAGCTTTGACGTCTTTACTGCGAGCCACAGATCAAGCAGGCAAACATTATTTAAGAGGAGACACTCAGCTGACTGGCCTGACACTGGCAGTCTCTCAGAGCTACAGCCGACGTCAAGCCACAAATCAAATACTGCCACAGACGTACAGCCTCTCTCTCTCTCTCCGTTTGGCCCTTGAAATTTTGCAATATCTTTTGCTATATCACATGCATTTCTGCACGAGGCTCCACTAACAAACACAATCCATCAAGACAGAGCTGCCCGCTGTATGAAAGTGGACATGATTTACCACAACGCCTCCCCACTCCCCGTATAATCACTTGAGTTAATGCAATGCGGGCAGGCTTTTAAAAACTGAAATGGTACTCCATAAATCTGGCCCGTCTCTTGACCTGCCATATTTCCTTCCCTTCTTGTTTTCACCACTTTCTGATTGTTTGCCCTCTATCTTCCCACACACACACATAATATCCCTCTTTTGTGGCAGTCCTTCCAGCCCCCTCTTTACACCAGAGGCCTCTCTCTTTCTACAGAACATCTGACTCTCACCTGCTCCTTATTCTGTGCGATTCCCCTCCACTACAGAGAGGACAGACACGAGTAGTAAATCATATCTGTTGCCTCTCAACAGTTTGCCACTTGACGTCTCTTCTCTGGAGCTTTGTGAAAGTGAGTGTCCCACACTGCCCTCTGGCTACTTTCAAACACGTTTACTCTGACGGAAAACATATTCACTTGATACAGTAGTAAACACTTGCAATCCTGATGCAATATGTTCATGTTGCATATTTTCATGCAGGGACTATAGTAAATATATATATATAGTATTGTAATACTGTAATAACAGTACTTGCATTACAAGTTTTCTGAAATGTTATGTTTAAATATGTAAATGAGGACTTATTAAATGATGTGCTCAATTTCCATAACAGACATCCAAACATTTTGTTGACATATTTTTACAGTGATATCTCTTTTTATCACTCCATAAATCAGAAAATACTGTCAGCAGTCATGTAAAAAAAACAAATTTTTGCCATGTTTTTAGGAATAAAATGATCTATAAATCAGGCTATAAATGAAATACTAACAAAGCCCTCTGTAGAAACCTTCAGGATACAGATAGGAATGAAACTGGAAAGCTTGGTGCATGTAAGTGCTACTGAAGTGGAGATTTCTG
>JAOVVB010143419.1:0-11992 GCA_028570985.1 Heterobranchus longifilis
CCTTAGGTTTGCCTTTGTGTGTTTACATTATTGCAATCAGTTGATATAGGTTTTTCAAATATAAAAACTCAATAATCTTATACACACATTACTCTTCTTTCATGCTGTAATTTGCCACACCGTCTTTATTAGCGCACAGCCGACTGGAGTAGATCCTGAAATTAGCAGCCCTATGTACTGAATCAGAAATTGATTCTGAATCATGACTTGCAGAAAGACTCACACCCCTATAAGCTCGGCTAAACTCTCACTGGACCTTTCTCTGTGACGCAAAGATGAAACTGTCTCTTGGCAAGATGACAAATAAGTGTATTTCCCAAAATGTCACAGTGTTCCTTCAGGAAAATTAAAGGGAACGCTTTAGCCAATCAGAATTACATACTGGCCGGGGAATAATGTTACAGTAGCTGTATGCACAGAGTTCCCATTGAAATAAGGTTTTCACTCTTGCCTACCTTGGCGTATTTCATCATCATGCCTGCTGTGTGTCAGTTTCCACTGAGTCTCTCAGAGTGCCCTGACTGGCCTCTCGAGGCTGAGACAGAACCAGCAGAGAGAGGAAACTTCTCAAAATGTTCACGACAAACCCAGTGCCATATCAGCCACGCGGGCCTGTTTCCCACCTGTCGCTGTGCGGAGAGTCTCCCAGCGAGTCGAAGGAGTCTCCGTACTGCAGGCCCGGCCGATGGGGGTCAGAGTAACCACAGTGTGCAGCGCGCCGGGCCCGTGCCTCCATGCACGCAGGACTGCTGCATTTACTGGTCCCCACGGATGATGACATCATTCCCGGCGAGTCAGAGAGGATGCTGTCAGAATGTTCCAGGCTCCATGTCCGTTCCTCATGTCTGACAAATTAAAAAAAAAAGGTGTTAACACGCACACACCCCAGCGAGTCCCAGTGTGATTCTTTTTTTTTTTTTTTCTCAATCCAGAATGAAGTACGCCGTTTGAAAAAAGAAGCTTGACAACCGATGACTGAATTAATCGCTCGCTTTGTGGGAGCTTTTATATAGAAAAGGATGAATGTGAGGAAGACATGAGGGTAAACACACGTACTGTGTGGCGCATGCTCACCTGTGAGTTGATGAATGGGCTCGCGTGGAAGAGTTGTGAGATCTGGAAGAGGCATGGCTGGCAGGGAACGATCCCTCTGTTGCAGGCCGTATGACTCGTTCAGTGGCGGGGACATTCTTTGATATGTACTGTGTCAGGAAAAATGGATTTGGCAGATGGAAAAATGTGGAGGAAAAAAAAAAAAAAGATAGGCTTTGATTATGTAACTAAGCATAAAACCATTCGGTGTACATCTGTGTGCATTTAGTTTAATAACGTTAGGAATCCTTTCAGAAACTCACATCTACCATAGGGATTTCCTCTGGGCCTGGTCCTGGGTGATTGGGTCCGTTAGCAAGGTTACGATTGGGATGTTCTGGACACATGTTTTGTCGCAGATGATTGTGCATCTTCTTTCTTTGTTTCCTGTTGAGCAAAAATTGGTCATTCTCTGTCGCTTTTCTTTTTTGTTAAGATGCCTTAAGTAATGATTTAAAATTATGCTTTTTTTTTTAACTTGATGCAATAACTAGATTAACTATTTTACATGCAAACAATATAAAAAGATGACAAATGGTTAAAGGTCCCATATTATAAAGTGAGATGTCATTATAAAGCAGGTTAGGTGCTATACAAATACTGTGAAAGTATCAAAGCGCGCAATCCATAAAGAAATGCACACAGAAACTGTGCCTTTAAACGAGCCGTCAGGACTTCTGTATGGTTGTGATGTCACAACTATACTATATGTAGGTAGAAAGTGCTGCTACAGTGCCGTTACAGTCATTCCCCGGCTGCAATGACAGTACAGAGACCAATCAGAGCAGACTTGGCTTTTTCAGGAGGGGGGCTTAAAGAGGCAGGCGCTAAAACGGAGCATGTCAGAATAATCGGGTGAATAATAGGTATTATTCAGACAGACAGTATGAGAAAAATAGAGACTGTCCTCCCCCGAAAAACGGCCCAATAGGTTGTATGTACAAGCAGCAATTACAACCCATAATGGCGTTTTATTGTTAGGTGGCGCCCTCTAGTGGCCGTAGTAATTATGGCAGGAGCAAAGCAGGAAGTCATGAAATGCAGTATTTATACCAATAAAAGTAACTTTATGTTGGTGGGAGGGTCAAACAAACGCAGGACTCTGACCAAGGAGCGCAGTGTTTGTGTCCCGTTTGAAAATAAAATCAAACAGCGAGTTATTTTTAGCTTAATGTAACAACCGGTACCAACGCAGGTTCTGCGTCACATCATGTATGTAATTACTTCACGTACGTATGCACAGAAGTGAATTAACGTCACCAACAAACCACAATCTTATTCTAACTGTACCAAGTTGTTTTGTTGCCTAAACAAAACTACGTCTGTTTACAACGTTAATGACGCATTTAAAAACGTGACTGTTACGTTTAGCTATGAGGACGTAAAAACGCTCCTATGGGTCGAAATCACTGCCATCACTAGTGGCACTGATTTAGTAAACACTCCTGTGGGTCCTATAGGAACAAAAAACTAATGTGGTCGTGTGATGAAAAAACAATGTGATTTTTTTAAACATTAAAACATGTTAACATGTTCTAGTAGAAACACAAAATACAAGTATGAACCTGAAAATGAGCATAATATGGGACCTTTAACAGTAATCTATTATTCCCTCTGCTGCATACAGCAGGCACTACATACAGTACATCAGCAGCCTGAGTATACAGTTACTTTTTAATAAAATGCAAGTGGTGATAGAAATGTGAAAGGAAAGGCGACATGAGCTGATCCATTTCTCAGCAGGACTTACTTGGTTTTACAGTAGGCAACCACACACACGATGCCCACCACCAATAGAGCCACACAAATACCCGTGATTGTCAGGACTCTTTTCTGGTAGAGTTCCTCTGCCTCTGTCAACATCACACCCACAAATACACAGACGCACCCACACACACCACATGCACACAGTGAGAGAAATAACAGAAAATTAGTGTCTTGAAGGTGCAGGTTCCCACTTTTTTTTTCACTGTAGATCTACATTTCTTTCTTTTTTTGGACTAAATCCTGAGCAGTATGAAGCTTCATCTTCTCTTCCCTGACAACTGACTTCACAGTAAAACCTTTCCTCGCACATAATCACAAATACAACAGATGCTGTTGCCGCCCGCGCTGCAGTTAGGCGGCGTGGGCTCAGCAAGACTTACACTGATCTATTAAGCAGCTGTGTTCTCTAAAAATCGAAGTAATTTCAAATGATATATGATACTATAATGGTTTCCCTTAATGGATGACCAGCAGAAACCTGCAAACGGTGCAATACAGCACCAATACACATGTGATTTGGAAATGTTTGACATGATCTTAATCAACAATCTGACTTGGAGAAGCCTTCATCTGCTCAGGCATTCAGTAAGCACAATTATGGGATGTTATTTTACAGTAATTTATATGAAGCAAGTGCATTTTGAAATGAAATATCATTAAATATGAAACCAAGGAAATCTTGACTGATGCTTTTTTTTGCTTTTCCAGAGAAGAGCTCGTGTGAGGTGGAGGTAGACTCTTTGTGTCCCCCGAGGAAACTGACGGAGCAAAGAGGTAGTGTGGTCCCTGATAAATAATGTAATAACAATGAATTGAATTTGTACAACTCCATCTGAAGCAGCCATTTTACATCCGCATACCAATTTGTGTCATGTTGCTGACACTGTAAATAAATCATATTCATAAATGATATCGGTTGCTGGTATAACAACACAATGGCCCAGTGCTTAAATGTATAATTGCATCTAGTATTCATTGTACACTCTCGACCACCGAAGCACGTTTCTGGAAAAGGTAGCAGAAAACAAGAGCTAACAATGAAGGAGGATGGAAATAGCGGCAGATAGAAGGAAAACATGACTGTCGGTTCTAAATATAGCATCGCATGCTCACATCACAGCATCTACTCCTTGAAGGATAATTCAAACCAGTAACACAGGGATTACATTTCATACTTTCAACGTTACATTTCAGCTAAGCTAACGACGGGGTGATGCAAGAAACATGGACAAGATCACACATAAATAAAAGGGGAGAGATGGCATATCAAAGGAAAAGACAGACACTAGAGGCATGAGACTAAAAGGATTGGAGAGATAGAAGTTGAAGATTTAGGAAAGACATCTGGCAGCTACAAACATGATACATCATGCTTGTTACAGATGGAAAGAAGATCCAGAAATCAGTAAAAAAAAAAAAAACAAGAAAAAAGGAAAATATGGAAAATTGATAGTTCTACTTTTCCATTGCACATGTATGAGGGATGCAGGTGATGACATCCATGTTAATGATGTTGATGGAGGATCAGATGCATCGGCTGAGGGTTTGTCATTACAATGAGTTATGGTACGATCGGTCGAGAGGTTGATTGGTTAATCGAGGGACGGTATGATTAACAGTTCAGACGGAACGGGAGCAAGTCAAAACGAAGGACATCTATTTAGCTAGGACTGAGAGTCAAAATGGATTGTTCCATACCCATAAATTCAATCCCAAGATGCTCTGCCATTGCAGAGGGTTGACAAGTTGGAAGAAAAACAAAAAGAAACAAGAGACCAGGTTAAGAGAGTGGCACCTTCTAACATACAGTGGAGCAAACCTACATCGGCATTACAGCAACTCAGACAACAAACACTTAGTCAGTAATTGTCAGCGTGACGTGGTCAGTCAAAGACGAGAACACACTTACAGCATGCAACACACACTTCAAACCACACCAAACTACATGCATTACTATGTATATAATATACACAACTACAATTTTAATTAGCAATCTTTTGATTTTTATGTCAAATATATTCTAACCAAAGTACACGACCCAATCGCCAGAATACATGTTGGCATTGTATGTTTCATAAACCACGGATGTGTTACATTTGTATGTTTCATACTGTATGTAGCGGATATCAACGTGAGCTCATGGTAACATGTATAAAACGCACTGTAAAAATTTTTATAAAAATCTTCACTGACAGTCACTTTTACATGCCAAACTATGGCACTTCACTATGGTCGCAGTTTTATGAATTCATACAAAACGCACGTTTAGGCAACAAAACTAGGTGGTAAGTTTAGAAAAAACATTGTGTTTTTTGTTAAAATAAAGACGTTTGTTACACAAATTACGCAAGTTACCTAGTCAACGTAAATAACAACGGTTATTGTCCCGAACTCTCGTTAAAAAACACCTGGTTTCTCAAACAGTCTCGCCAGGTTTCACGCCATCCTCCGTCCCCCCTCCTCCTCCTGATGAGAAACTCAGCTCATACACGTGATCTGACCTACGTCACTTTAGAAATGTTGATATGATACGTATGAAACATACAACTGTTACATATCCGTGGTTTGCAGAAAGGTAAAATGCCAACATTTTATTCTGGCGACTGGGCTGAAGTACAACATTGCTGGATGTTCCTCTGGTGTGCAGTTTCTATCTACTGTATGTCTCAACACAGTCTGCGTGCTTTTAGAGGAGCCACCTCACTTTGCAGAGAGAACTTCATTACATAACCGAGCAAAAGTTCCTACAGCTTAAGGCAAGTTAGATTTAAGACTTTTAAAAACTTTTTTTTAATACCATTCGGAATTAAATTATAGGACCAATTTTACAATAACCAAAATTGTAGGTGTATGTGAGATGGGCAGTTTATTGTAGTGGGTATATTGTGATTATGAGTGTTGTTGGTTCTGCTATCTGGATCTGTGTGACGTTAATGCGAGAGGCATTTGATAAATTCTGAAAAAAAAAAAAAAAAAAATAGATATTACCAATTATTTTGAGATTTTACAATGCATTTTTAAGACTTTTGAAAGACTGATCTAAGAGATTTTAATACCAATTAAGGCCTTATTTTTAGTTTAATGAATTCAATGCCTTTTAAGAGTTTTTAAGGATCCGCAGGCACCCTGTGGGAATACGACATATTAGGCACGAAGCCACTGTCATTATTGCTGTATCGGGGGAAAATATGCGTCATCTGCTGAGATTACCTGTGCTTTCAGTATTCTGCTTTCTAAAAACGCTACACTGTCAGTTCCCGAACACACCCATCACATGAACAGGCAAGTTCAAAGGAGTGTATCTGTGCAGTATCGGAGTAATCACCCTGAATAAGAAGAATTATAGTTGGACTTTCTGTTATATGGCAGAGTGAGGCCGTGGGGAGGCTGCTCTTTACTTGGGTTGAAGTAAGTCCCAGCTGTTCTTATGACAACATGCTCTTGTTAAGCCAAGCCGTATGGCTGAGGAGCAGAAGCCATCCTCCTTCTCGTTGGTATCTCCTGGGGATGGGAGGCGCCGCTCCAGGAGGCGGGGCTTTAAGTGTGGAATGGATGTGTGTGTGTGTGTGTGTGTGCGCACATGTGCCTGAGAGAAAATGTGATTTATTCTCCTTAATTGAGAGTAGAAAATGTGAAATATGTGAGATGCCATTAGCAATTGCGATGTAGTTTTCCAAAAAACAAAGCTTACTTTAAAAGGCTGCATCCATCACGTCTGAATGTGGCTTTCATGAACCTGATTTCTACCGTGGATCTGCATTTTTGAACCGAGGTTAATAGCCACATGTAGAAAAATGACATGACATCATACACTTTGACTGAGAGGAGGCTTAATCTTTTCTATTTGAAATTACAGCATTTAATTAAGTGTAATATAAAATCACAAAGTGCACGCAAGTTCTTGATAGATGATAGTTTCATCATGGACAGAGAACATTAAATCTGATTGTTTTCACTCCATTCTTTTCAGGGATGCACGATATATATTGGATTCGTTACCGATAAATTATCGGCAAATAATGGGAAATGTAATAATGAAATTATAGCCGATAAATTAACGGCCAAGAATACAAAGTCTAATTGCTTTCAGTGACTCAACAAGCGCAGCATCTAAACACTGGGATACACGAGGTCGCGGTATGCACCTTTAAAGTTGGTTTGTGATCCGCCAATAAACACGAATTTAGCATCCACTGATGTCTGATTTGACAGATTATGTCAAAGCATTTCATTTGAATTCTTAGGCAAAACAATCTATAAAAGTATGTTTGTGACGTACTTTACCAGAAACAAATAAATGAACATCTGAAGAGTCAGAACTCTTCTTTGCTTTTGTTGTTAACAACAGTGATGTCAGTTAGATTTGATCAGAGCTGTGGCTTATTAAATCATCCACCGTAGCCTTTCTTACCCTCAGGTGGTGCATAAACTACAGCTTATCAACTTATTTTTTAAAAGACTAAAACGTGAAATGATCAGTTATCTTGTTTGTATCGGCCATGAGAAGCAGGTCATTATCGGTATCGGCTGAAAAAACATCCATATCGTGCGTCCCTAGTCAGGTAATTGATTTGAACATATAGGCATGTAAAGCTAATCAAAGGCTGCTCTGTGTTCTTGTGGCTGGATGAGAACAGGAAATAAATGCTGTGCTTGATACCATTGCACAGCTGCACTGAAGTTAGACAGAATGCAGAAAACAGTGTAGGAAAAAGAGCTCCCACACACCACTGTCTACTCTGCCAAAAAAACAAGTAATTTCAGCACAGTGCATTACGACTTAATGCGAGATGAAATTACTTGCAGTTAAGAAGGGGTTTTTTTTCCCGCATTGTACTCTGAGCCAACATACAACAAACAGTATGTGTACTGTAAGCTTTACAAGTCGGACTACAGGGATGAGACTCCTGAAGCAGATGCGGTTAGTTATCCGACTGTAATGCTACATTGAATTGCAACCACATGGGCTTGCAAAGACATGACGCTGACAAATATGCAGTAAGATACCAGGAGATTGTTTGCTATTATCTAACATAAATTATAGGCGTTGTATTTAATTCTATATTATTACCCTACACTAGCTTTAACCTTGTATATGTTGTCTTCAGAGTCCGCGCTACATGAAACCTCGGTTGTTTATGTTTCATTCACGTCGCGTCACACACACTTTCAATATCGCTTGAGATACTTTACAAGTAATCAGCCGACAGGTAATAGTGGATGGTTTTCAAATCAAAAAGCCTTAAGGGCTAGATCTATCAAGCCGTAGTTCCCCACAAACCTTCATCTAATCTTGGTATAATTTTGCAGTTGATGGATGTGTTTTGTGATGTTTCCGTGTGGAGCGGTGCAGGGTTGGCTTCTCTTACCCGAGGCAAAGCTGTTTGACACGGCACTCTAGTGCGCCGCGTCAACTCTGTGCTGAGGACATCTGCTGTTAGTGATTTTGTCGTTACTTCTGAAGCAATGTTAGCAAGAAAAAAAAAAAAAAAACGCAATTTGCTGAATGTTCTGGTGTAGACTCAACAATGTTTGATGTTTACGAGAGTCTGGCTGTAACTGCAGGTATTAAGGAAGTTATGCGGCTGATTTGAAAGTGAAAAAAAAAAAAAAAAACAGCGGCCATATGCCTGTGTGTGCATGTGTATTAAAGCAACGGTGATCTGCTAAAAATGTTTTAATTGGACCTTTGAGAAATCCAAAGAAAATGTGTCAAGAATAACATGAGTGGAATTTTGTCATGTTGGCTCATGTATGACCTACGTACAAATGTTAAAAGGAATTACAATTTCACACTCGTATTTATGAAGAAATCCTACATGACATATCTTGTTGGCCTTCATCAAACGTTTGCTTATCAGTTCACGCCAGTGCCACACCTCACAGATTCAATCATCCGTCATGCCTATTAGTGAATGCTAATTGTTCAGGCCTGTCTCTCTATCCATCAGCTCTAATACATGCTTTGTGTTTGCATAAACAAGCATCATTAGTAAGTGAGATAAAAAGGTAACACTGCAAAAAGTCAGCTCTCAGAAGCAAGACAAAAATGCAATAAAATGGGGGACATGTTACTTTTTTTAAGCAAAATTATCTGCCAACAGAATAGGATAATTTCACTTGCCAAGATTTTTTTTTAAATGAGTAAAAATATCTTCTATCTATTTTGTTGATTTAAATCCTGTTCTGTGTCATTTCAGTGTGAGCTCTGTGTGTAAATGAACAGGTTTTTGTTTTTTTTGGCATCCCTCCGTGGCCGCCGTGCACGGAATTCCCTGCGTAGCCGAGCACCGGATGTCTGCCAACATCCCCCAGTGTTTGCCCATTGTACGTGGCCGTCATCTGAAATCTCAGCAGATCTCCGTGACGTGCGCCTCGAGGGAAGCCAGACGCCGTTCATTTACACACAGAGCTGGTTAAAAATCTGCAAAGTGACTCTTTAAAGAAGCCGCAGATATCAAAACTAGTGTGACCAGACTAAAAACAAGGAGCTTATTCGTCTGGATACAAAGAAAGATTTTCTCAATATGTAGGAAATTGTGCTTAAATTTTGCAAATTGTCTTGAAATATGGCTATATGTTTAGGAATATCTTAAAATCAAATCTTAAAACCAGTACAGCTACACTAAAAAAAAGTACATTTGTCTAGATACAACGAGACAAAATTAAAGATAATATTGCCCCCCTCAGTCAACGTCATGTATGATGTAATATAATTAGACAACATTTCAAATGACTCATAGTGAAAAGTGTTTTGTCTTTGTTCTGTACTGTATTTTCTCTATAGAATACAAGATTGCTGTGCTGTAAGATTCTAGTTTCAAGCATTGTTACTCAGAGCCAGTAGTAAAATCTCAGTTCTAATATTTTTTAAAGATAATTAAGGACAAAAATCTTGAAACAAGTGAAATATAAAAAAATGCCCCACATCTTGTCAGACAAAAAACAAATATATTGCCTTGATTTAAGCTATTTCATCTTACTTAGATTTCACTTTTTGCAGTGTCGGGTTTTAGTAATTGTTTTGCCATTAGACTGTGTTGTTACATGCAGTGGACTTTGTGCAAATCAACTTCCACAAAGCATCTAAATTCAGCTGCCTCCTTGTTGCCATCAAACTTACTATCAGCTCGTATTCAGAGAGCGTGCATGCATCACACTGCGAGTTAAAGGGCACACAATATCACATGCAGACCAAACACAATAACAAACTCTATGAAACTATGCCAGCTTTGTGAATGAGTCATCGGAGGAGGCACAGACACAACTATTAGGTAATAATAACAGGAAATTAATGCAATTTCACTACACCCAGCATGCACGCATCATGACACGGGGACAGTCAGACAGAGTGACAGAAGAGGAAATTGACATACGGTAGAAACTGGCCATAACGTAGGTTTGACAGCGATCACCAGTAAAGTCATTTGGACACCTGATGGAAAGAAACAAAAGCCACAAAAAGAGAGGGAGGAGAAGGATGGTGGGTGAGTGAGAAAGAAAACAGAAAGAGAGAGAGAGAGAGAGAGAGAGAGAGAGAGAGAGGGCAAAGGGTGGAGTGAAAAAGGAGAGTATGCGTAAGAAAAGGTGAAGAGGGAGAGAGGGAGGGAGGGAGGGAGAGAGAGAGAGAATTAGATCAACAGCACAACTACAGACAGCAGAAGCAGAGTGTTCCCATGGATGACACCACCGTGTGCATGGTGTAGTGCTCAGCTCATTGCGTGTTGACCTGAGAAGGAGACAGAGGAGGAGAAAGAGGAAGAGAACTGGGGGGTGGGGGGGGGGCAGCAGGAGTCCACAGAGGTAATCCAGTGACAACTGTGTCTCTGTTCTCAGCTGCTCATATCAAGTGGACATACTTTTGAAAGGATTGGGCATGTACAACCGCAGCGGCTCAGTCTGTAAGCACCGTGGGCCGAAGTATCCATCCGGACATCTGGGAAGGAGCAGACAAGTGTTATGAAAGGGAAAACACAGGAAGTGAGGTGCACTGTAAATATTATGGGTTTAAATCCCTGCATACATATTATTGAAAGGTCACAGTGATGCCATATGGATGAAGCAAAAAAAAAAAAAAAACAGGAAACTTTGTCACTTCCAAAGGTGACCCAAGATTAGTGATGACTGTGGAAACCCCATCATACCCCATTAAAACTAAATGAAAAATTAATTACTACTATATTATTAATATTATTAATAATAACAATACTTTTCTTAGAGGGCGATTTTATAATATAAGGTAAGACTTTTAACAACCAATAAACTGTTTTAGAAGAAAATAATAGAAATAAAAAAAGGAAGCTACTAAAAGTGACCCACAGTTAGGCATGGGACGATATGAAAATTTAATGTCACGATTATCCTGGCCAAAATAATTGTGATTCACGACATCATTAAAATATGCTTAAATTTTTTTTTAAATGTCACTAAAACACATGGAATCACTTTCCCTGACATTTTGTTAAAGGGCCCCTCCGGTGAAAATCAAGTTGTCTATGTGGTGTTTTTTATTTGCTACAAGACATATCATGAGTAAAATGAGCAGTCAACACCGTGGCTGAGAATTTGAAACTGCAGTGTGCCAACAACAGTTTAAAAAATCTGGATTCAGGCAGCCAGGTTTTATGACATCATATGTACCAAGCAACCAATCAAGTCACTGGTGGCTGGGGCATTCCATAGCGTAACTATGGCAGCAGTGGTGGGCGGGGCTTGAGGCCACATCCAGAATTTCTTAATGAGGGAGAAGAGTAAATGTGCTTCCAGCCCCTTTTTTTAAAAACACTTTTTTGTGGGAAAACCATGTTAAACAAAATATTAATCGAGTTATTTTACATACTTTAAAATGTGTCTAGAGGAGGTCTTGAAGAAACAAATATGCGTGTGCAGTTCTGTAGGTGGCCACCTCATCTCCCTGTCGTTCTTTAGTTTGGAATCTGTAGTATTTCCACACATCCGATGTAACTGTTTTTTTGTGGGGGATACAACAAGGCTCCTCCTTGTGGCAATTCAAAATAAATCTAATCTGTACGTTAGTGAACTTTTTCAAGTCACTCATGTGAGTCGCGATTATCCGAATAATGGAAATTCACCACAATCAACTGTTTTTTATCGTGATCTGTAATAAAATCGC
>JAOVVB010143447.1:0-11991 GCA_028570985.1 Heterobranchus longifilis
ATATATTGTGCATATATATCGTGCATTTATGTAAAAGCGGGATATACGTCTATGGTCACATTATTTTCTTTACACTTTTTTACATTTTTTGGACTTATTTCTGTATCAATTGGGTCACAATTTTTCTTGAGTTATTACATTTTTCATTATCTATAGGGGGACTTTTTATACAGTTATCAAAATGTGTGAGCCTTTATGTATCTATAGGGTCACATTTTGTTCTTTACAGGTCTAAAATGTTTGGACCTTTTCTTTATTTGTAGGATCACAATTATTTTTCTTTGCAGTTATCAACAATTCTATAGAGTTACAAAGCTGTCTTACACAGGTATCAAAACTGGTGACCTTTTCTGTATCTGCATAGTCTTGTTTTTCTTTACAGTTACTAAAATTTGCTAGAATATCTAGTGGGAGCCACCTTTTTGTAACAGCTCTCCAAATCCAGTATGTGATTGAGAATGATACAAATGTATGCAAAAGCAATATGGCTGACAGTCCGAATCAGGGTGGGTCACAGAATTGAGTGGAACACCTGGATTACTTTCTGCTACAGGCAAAGACAAATAAGAAAAGGTCTTTTACTGGAAGGCAAAATAGGACTGCAACAAATCATTGTCAAGCCATCTGTTGATTTTTTTTGTTTGATTACTCAATTAATGTTTAATCTGTAAAATGTCACAAAATAGTGAAATAGTGAGCCAAAACTTATATCTTAAATTATTATTTTTTGTCAGAGTGACAGTCCAAAGCCTCAAGATATTCATGAATACACAGCTTTGTTTGCTTTATAAAGATGGTAAAATGTTTTCCCAGTCCACAGAGCTGCAGTATAGAAAAGAAAAGTCTGAGCACTTTTCACAAACTTTTATTTATCCAGTTTCAATAAGCATGCTTCACTGTACACGTGTTTGTGAGTGATTCATTTTTTACATATACAGAAAACCTTCCAGCCACAGGGTCAGTTCTCTGGTTGTGTGAAGTTAAAAGTTTTGGGTTCTGGTTACAGTTTCAGTTTGCGGAGAACCTCCTTGGTCAAATGTTTGCTGTACCGGTTGATCTTCCAGTGTCCAGGCATCCATCCCAGCAGAAAGCGATGAAAATCTGTCCATGCAAACGCAAACATCTCCCTCCACTCTTTCTCCAGGGCTGCAAAGTCCACATCTTTTTTCAGAGATTGCTTTAATTCTGTGAAATAGTAGTCCAGCAGGGCTGGTACCCTCTTTTCACACTCCCTCTCCTCCATGCAGCTTCCTAAAAAATACACAACATCTTTCATCCCACAGCCCCCGCCAACATACTGGAAGTCTACAGCTGCCACGTCCCGTCCACTCTGGGAAAAACAGAAGTTGGCTAACTTGGCATCTCCGTGAACGATGGTCTTAAAGCGACATTCGTTGAGTATCTTGTCAATGTCTGCGGCTGCTGCTTTGAGCTTGGCGTCGTCCATGGCCTCCAGCTCGTCTGGCCGGGTCTCCAGGTGCCAGTAGGTGCCGACGGGCCACAGGCCCTCCGGGGCCACACCCAGGAAGAGTGCATGGAAGTGGGCAAGCCAGCTGAGACAAGCCTTTATTTCTCTGTCCTTCACGCTGGTCCTACAAAGAAAAACACCATGACATTTCTATATTCTCTCATCTGAATCAACTTTATTGGCCAAGTGTGCTTATGAACTGCATAATTTTAATGAAAATGTAAAATGTGTCCTTTTATTTGATGCCCTGGCCTTTGCAAAGTTACAGTGTTTCATGCATAATTATCTGTGGTCATACCTTCTCTGATCATAACCAGCCACATCCAGATCCTCCAGCACGATCAGCATCTCGTCTCCATGGGAACAGGCAGCCAGGCAGGCAGGGGTGCGGCAGCTCTGATTGGTGGAATAGTTCTGGTACCAGTGCGTCTCCACGTGGTAAGATCTCACTTTACGTGTGTGGGAGCGATCCGTGTTCCAGCCTCCAGGGTGCTCGGCCTCCTCTGGAAACTTGACATGTTTGACGACCACAGACGGGCGCTCGCAGCCCTCCAGGTGCAGCCGCACGATCTCCCCATACCCGCTCCACAGTGTCTGGATGTTTGCACCAACACGCAGGGATGAAGCACCGCACGCCTGCAGGATGAGCTCCTGGTGCTCCTGTTTCATTTCCAGTCAGACCTGAATAGTAAAGAGGAGGCACAGTGTGTGTTTCAGCATATTTTAGCATGGGAGCAGCCAGTGGTGGAATGCAATAAATACATTTATTGAAGTACAAATTCAAGGCACTTGAAGTACTTTACTTGTGTATTTCAATTGTATACTTCTACTCCACTACATCTCAGAGAGAAATATTGTACGTTTTACTCCACTACATTTATCTGACAGCTTTTCTGATTACAATTTTTCATACCCTTCATGTCCAATAAAAAACACCAAATTGGGAATTAGATCGGTTCTTTTGGTCATGACATGTCAATGGTGTGGCCATATTACATGATCCCCATATATGTATGTATGTATGTATGTATGTATGTATGTATGTATGTATGTATGAATGTGTAATAATGCATTGCTGTAGATTAAACTATTCAACAGTATATAAATTAAATTAGCACAACCGTAAACATCTACAGCAGTAAAATGCAACATACACATTAATGCAAGAGTAATATTAATAAATAAAAAAACGTCATAATAGTAAAACACTAACAGGGGACATTTTACTGCACAATGACTTTTACTCTTCATACATTAAGTACAAGTATCTTTATACTTCTTCCACCACTGGGAGCAGCAATATCTCTACACATATCTGACATATAGATCATGTTGTTATTGTTGGCGTTGATCACTATTATACACTTACCTTACTCACAAATAATCAAGCTCGTGTATCCAGACAACAATAACAGGCTATATTTCTGCCTCTTTCTTTCTCACACATTCAGTGGATGCTACTATGGCATGTAATGTAAGCCAAAATAATACATAAATTGTTAGTATGAAACTATAACTGTCTCAAATATGCCAAAACACTTTAAACAGAATGTAATAAGCTCTACTCGTGGATGTATAAGGCTCTACTTTACCCTCAGCTTCATGGCTTCATGTCAGATAACAGGAAATATCCTCTGCAGCCTTGTGTTCGGTGTTTAAAGCTGCAGACATGAAATAAAATAAGCAGAATGAACTCCACTGCCACCTGCTGGACTGGAGTGCAACAACAGTTAACTCGAGTTTGTGTGAGGTGAAAGTATATAGACTGTAATATACTGTGAAAGGAATAGAAGATGCATGCTGGACTGAAAAAAAGTGAGTTATTGTAGTTCAGTCAGCTGAGATTTGGCCAGTTTATTAGCACGGTGAGCAGTGGGACCTGGTACCATTATCGCCATCGTGAGTCTATAGATCTGCTTAGAAATGATAGAAACACACTCCTTACAACTCCAGAACTTGCCTGAGAATTAAACAATGACTAAATTGCAAACATGAACTGCTAATAATTAATTCAGGATATTTTTTTAGGCTTAAAAATGGGGCTAGTGGGGGCATATACATAGGCCTTTGCTTACAATGTGGAAGGAGCCTACTTTTACTTTACACATTTTAAAGTATATACAAATATTCTGCTATGAGTAATAGTTTGTTTAAAATGGTTTTCCCACAAAAAAAGTTAAAAACATTGTTGTTTTTCACTCTGAAAAGGGGGCTGAATCTGGCCTCAAGCCCCGCCCACCACCGCTACCATAGTTAGAATACTCCAGCCAAGTGATTTGATTGGTTCCTTAGACATATGATGTCATAAAATCTGACAGAATCTGGATTTTTGAGACTTGTTGGCACACTGCAGTTTCAAGGCAGAAATGCTCATGCTCATTTCACTCATGATATGTCTTAGTTGTAACACATACATTTTAAAAAAAAAAACCATCATATAGACATGTTAACAGTTAAAAACTTGGTTTTCATGAGAGGGGTTCTTTAAATAAAGGATCTACTGGTAAGTTCATGTTTAATGAAGTATTATTGGAAATTTGACTCTGTCACGTCTTTATTGTGGCACGCAGACAAAAAAGAGTTTATTAATCTAGATATAAATATGATGAGTGCTGGACTATTAATGAGGATGACACCAGCTGCCCACCACCTGTCGTCCACGTTGGGTTGAAGCACTAGACATTTCTGAATGAACTTTCTAGACTTCCGTGGAACAGATTATTTCAGGGGGTGATATCCGTTGTGATTGTGCAAATGTTACTGTCCTGGCTGTATGATAGTATTATATGCCCTGCATATATCTAATATATAATAAATCTTATTTTGATTATTTTTGTTTTTATCAGTTCGATGTACCGTAATACATTTTGAAGTATGTTTTTGCTTGTAACCTAGTACACCCCTGCTAACACTTGCTGCAGTGGTACATTCCAAATGACAGCTCAACCTGAGCTAGCCTTCATGCGCGAGCCTCAGTAGACTGCTACAACCACGGAAAGCAGACTTTTAAACAACAACTTTGCGTTTAGTTTGTGCCGTTATAGTCTCATTTCAAAATATTAATCACCAACATGTATGCTCCTAAGAAGGGAGACTTGTCTTCAAGCGAGAAGGAGTTGTTTGAGGTTATTACTGCAGGTAAGCCTTTTCGGCTAACGCTAATCCCTCTAGAAACCCACATTGGGGGCTAGCTCTTGTTAGCCTGTATAATAAATTACGTTACAAATATTACGAAATGTAATGTAATAATGTCAGCCTGGCACTTTTGCTTCTCCGTAACTGCCTTGTTAAACCATGGCAATTAACCTAAATGTGAGTTTATTTGTTAGGTTTGGTAGTAGCTGACGTTAGACAACGGCTAGCTTAACTTACATGTATAATGTGTACATTGCATGTGTAGCTCACTTCTGATTGCTTGCTGTCCAAACATGCCCACAGAGTTATGACAGTGCGTATTATGCAACAATTAACATAACAGATCAACTCATGATTAAATCTTTGAAAAATCTCATAAAAAGAGGTGCAGAAAGGTTGCATAAACTGCTGGTAAAACTTGGTGTTTGTATTTATACTGCAGTAATATTGAATTGTATGCACTTAGGAAATGTTCAAGAGGCCTCAAGGCTGCTGGGCTGTAAGGATGTTCGAGTCAACTGCTTGGATGAGGTAACAGAGCATTTGTGACTCTTAAAGCAGGTTGACACATTTGATGATAACCTTCATTTTCTCCTTTCAAGTTTCAAGTCTTTGTTTATCATGTGCCCACAATTACAGTGGAGCAGTCGTTGGCGATGAAATTCTTGTTCTCAGGCTCCCTCCAATAATGCTATTACAAAATGTATAAAAGAAAAAAACGATATACTGTGGTAGACAGAAAAATACATATATGTGTGCAATATGGCTGCATGATATGAGGAAAATATGCGATATGTGTTAACGTTGTTGAATATTGCGATAACAATATTACTTGCGATAAATAAACAGTCATCAGTTCTGCCTTTCTGCTGGTTTCAGTATACTGATAAAATACAACAAATTGCTAAAAAAAACCTAAGGAAATTATTTCTGACATTTTACTTAACAAATTGAACATTAAACTGAACACAAAAGGCACCATTTAAAAAAAGAATGATATTTACATTTTCTATCGATACTCTTTCAACTAACAATCCCAGAACGTCTTTCATGATATGTTGCAGTTTTTCGCGATGCGTTTATTGCGCAAGTTGATATTGCAATGACAATAAAATAAACGATATATTGTGCAGCCCTAGTAGCTTCATATCATTTTGAATTGAATATCTTTGATTTTTCAACTGTTGTTCAGACAAATAAAAAAGCATCATGAAGACATTGGGTTCTGGGTTCTTATTTCATGAACTAAATGGTTATTTGAAAAAAAGGTTGAAATAAAACGTTAATTGACGAGGCATTATTACAGTAAAAATGTTTCAGCCAAATCATAGAAAGTGCATCACTTGTTAGATGGTTAATCCATTTGTATGTGACAACAACCGCAGCTATTCTTATCAGATTGTCTTGATACAACGTATATGAGAACATGATGAGCACTGTATTAATCATTTAGATAACGTGATCACATGGCTCTAAAAACACTGTGCAACGCTGCATCACCATAATTGATGTTTGAGTTTCTGCTGCAGTGTATTTCACTTACAACAGCCCCGTGGATCCGTCTGGAAAAAGAAACAGTGACTGTGCACTTTGTTGCTGCACCCACATTATTTCTTAACTTCTCTCTAGGAAGGAGTCGAAACTTTTCTGTTGCACAGACAGACCTGTGAAGATTGTGTTTTACCTTGACAGTAGCACAGGCTTTTCTCAGAGTGAAAATTGGCACTGAAGTCCTGAGTTCAAAGCTGTAAAAACGTAGGGCTGTCGCGGTAACCGCAATATTGCAATACCGCGGTATTGACAAGCCAACCGCAGGGGATGGCGCTCGAGGTGGACTGACAGCAGAAATTTACTGAACCAAAATAGTTTTCATGTCAGCTCCATGGAAAGAAATCATAGTGGGTTTATATCATTCATTGATTAGGCTATATTTCTCACTGTAGCGAGGGAGGAGAATCTGCCTGCAGTGACACCAGAGTGACACAGACAGAGACTGCTGATCACTCACTGTTCAAAACACATATACAGCGAGATATTTGTGCGAGTCACCGGCAACAACAAGACAGTGAGCTTTCGTTTTGAGCTTTTGTTTCTTCAGTTTTCAGACCTGGTGCAGCGCTGTTAAACTTAAAACGATGTTCCTACTGAAGACCTTTTTTTCGCTGATCACTGAATAAATGCTCCCAAGTCAAGAATAAAATATATATGTGTCATCTTCCGTTCGCCTCCTTTTATTCCCGACCAGCGAGACACCTCCACGCTATTTGTTTCTGTGAGCTTTCACTACGTTTAGCGGTGCGCCCACATCGTGTAATGAGCTGCAGCTGGAGAGAGGAGGGATGACTAGAGTAGTGAAAATGTGTATGCTTCTCACGGTAGGCCTACTGTACTCTGTATGAAATGATTGCTATCTTATCATAACAATAAAGCTTATGTATATAGCACTAAAATACTGCACGGTTGAGCCAACCTACATCACCACGGTAGAAATTCCTTCACTGCGACATCCCTACTAAAACCTCACAGGCACA
Source organism: Heterobranchus longifilis (assembly GCA_028570985.1). Taxonomy (NCBI): domain Eukaryota; kingdom Metazoa; phylum Chordata; class Actinopteri; order Siluriformes; family Clariidae; genus Heterobranchus; species Heterobranchus longifilis. The sequence goes on from JAOVVB010143447.1 coordinate 7,135, forward strand.
TGTACCCACTGAGAATACACAATTATTACAAAACAATACATTTACCATAATTTGTGTGCAATAAAAGTGCATTACACAAACTAATGATATGAATATGATACAGATATTTACAATTTAGAGCACAGTAGCAGCACCTCCTCCAACTAACTGACGATGTGTCCAGACAGAGCAGCACTTTCAGCCTTTTTCTAGCACATCTCTGAAAATCATCTGAAAAACTCTCACTACCTATGGACAATTACAGAGACTGCACAATACAAACACAAGCAGTTCACACTCATAACCAAGCTGCGAGACAGCGTCACACACACAACAATTCACACATACCAGAGCTCATGATGCTCATAAGAGGAAATGAAAAAGAGCGTGGCCCTGTCCCGGGCACTGGCGTGCGAGACAGTGATTGTGTTGACTAAATGTGATTACCTGAGAGTCACTCTCTGGAGGCAAACGCCACCAAGTTATTACACTCGTATTATTCCCAAACTAATATCAGAGCCTGCCAATCACTTACAACGCATTCCTTAACCACACGCTGACAAGTGTGGTGGTGCAACACACACACTGGATGTGTGAGAGAGAGAGAGAGAGAGGCATGCTCACACTGACAGAAGTACATTAAAATAGAAACACACCCACACAGATCGACGCTCACATTTACACATGGTGAGAACACATGCAGAATGAATCCAGACACGCGCACACACTCATCTGACTAGGCTGCAAGCCAGCAGACACTTCCTCGGAGGGCCCCAGGGCGAGGGGAATCGTCCTCTTCATCTGAAGTGGAGAGGAAGCCCATTGGCCAAATTAGATTCCAACGTTTCCTGACGGAGTTAAGCATCAATCTGCGGCGCTGCGCCGTGATTCGCCGTGACCTTGGCCTATCACAGCGCAGCGTCTGGGAGTGCTCAGAGAGGCTCTTAATCAGACCTGGAGGACATGGGGCCTATGATGACATTACTCAGCCTTTATCTCTCTACACACGTCCCTCTGTTTCTCTGTGTCTGTCTTCCAATCTGCCCTCTCCTCTTCCCTTCATTCCCTCTCAGCTCCAGGCTCCAAGTGGCTCCGCAGCTCAAATGGATGCTTACTTAACCTGACCCCTGAATGTAATCTATGTTCATTGATTCAATTCTGCGCCGACAGTTTGCCCTCACAATGCTGACCAAACACAACAAAACATGGCCCTTTTGTATCAAATGTGACCCATTTTCACTCAACAGGTACATCAACAGGTCCGTCTCTGCATCACTGATTGCATTCAAACATCCATTCTCATACACACACACACACACACACACACACACACACGCATACATGACCGTCCCCTAAACAGTACACACACTCATTCTCATTCCAGAGCTACTGCAATCCCATTGTGAATGATGAGATTGTGCTGAGATGGAGATAAATGGGCCTTCATTACAGCCATGATAGCATGAAAGCAGCACCAGAGAGAGGGATGAGAGGGAGAGACGCTCTCCTCCGTTCATTCTCTCCGTCCCTCATTTACCATGTCCAAGGGTTCTTAATGCATAAAGGACACAAAAGGACAAGGTATATAGTACTGCAGAAATACAATAAATATGTGCATTTATATAGCTTGCACTTATACATACATACACACACATGCACCACGTTAAAGAAATATGTGCATTTATATTGCTCATTCACACACACCTATACAGTGCTTCAAACCAAACTCCATCCATCGAGGCTATATAAAAAACACCTACATAGATAATGGAATTCTCTGTCAGGATCTATCAAGGGAAAGCTTTTACCTCCACATGGATAACACACTTATCCTTAGCTGCAAACACACACACACACACACACACACATTTATGCACACATAACTTTCTCAAACACACAGACATGCTGCATGCCAAATGAATACAATAAAGGCATGCCGTTTTAGGTACATTCGGCCCATTTGATGATTGAAAGAGATTTGTAAAATCAAAGATATAAAAAGCCTCTCTCATTTTTGGCAGACAGTGTAAGGAGAAGGTAATTGGATTTTTCCCCTCTTGGTTTAACAGATGATGTTCTGGAGGGGTAGAAAGTTATGATCGGTGCACAGCACCTGTATACACATTCAGACACACTTGTACACAGAAAATGCAGTACAGCAAACAGTGTGATATTACAACTGCCAGTATGATACAGTAGCCCTTTGTTATTTTCAAACAAAGTAATATTACCGCTCATATCCACTCTATATCAGTGCCAATATTCACAGTCAATATTCTGTGCTGTAGCAATACAGAAGCAAGACCAGAATTTTAACAACCTCAAGACGACCAAGTGTGTGCGCCTGCTGCTGACTCACGCAGGGTCCAGAATGGATTAGTCTGAGTCAAGCTTAATTCTCAGTAGGTCAATGTCTAGTTGTTACCTCAGAAAGATGTGATGTGATGGGAAAAAGGAAACCAGAAGACAGACAGAAAGATGCAGGGAGACAGACCATGCTCAAGGCATGCAGTTCAAACCCTGATCTTGCTCTCACACACACACACACACACACACACACACACACACACACACACACACACACACACACACACACACAATATATATATATATTTAAATAGCACATTGTGTCCTATGAAGCCTTTGCTATCTTTCAGGATCGAGCATGACAACACAGGAATGGGTGCCAGGTGGTATTTGGATCGTGTCACATTGCTGGACATGAACAGGCCACACCTTCGTCTTTTCTTTTCCTGTAGCCGTTGGCTGGCCCGAGACATTGGGGATGGACTTACAGTGAGATATCTCCTGGGCAGCCTTAATCCTATGAACATCCCTAAACGTAAGATGCACTCAGTGGTACTGTACCATTCTGGTGCTAAAGTATGGGTTCACTAGCATTAGATGTTTTGCTTTAATTCCTATCATAATCTGACAGAGTTTGAAAAAATAGGCTTCTCCAAAAAGAACACAACCTTGCCAAGTCTATAGCATACAAAAACATTCAGAACAATTGTGCACTTACAAATCTGTGGCAGAAGTGCAATGGGCATGTGAGCACTAGAGCTACATTTAGTGTAAAGGAAGATTTTCTTTTACATCATGTGGATGACTCTGTGTGTGGGTTTGTCATTACCTGGGGAAGCAATGTCACTACTGGAAGAAAGCAAGGCGGCAGAAAAAGTGTAAATCACAACTTTCTGCTGGAAATCTTTTGGGACCTGGCATTCAAAGTGAATTTTACTTTAACAAGTGTCAATTACCTAACTATTGGTGCAAACCATGTACACTTCTTCATGGCAATGGCTGTGGCCTATTTTACCTGGATAATACAGGGAAAAAAAATGTCAGGAATAATTTCAGGAATATGACGTAGCTCAAGGTGTTGACTTGGCTCAGTCAATCCAGCTTCTAAAGAAAATGCTGGACAAACATGGCTGATCCATTATGGTTCCACCTCAAAACCTAAAGGTCTCATAGGATCTGCTGCAAACATCTGGGTATTTTATACCATAGCACACATACAAAGGTTTATGTACTGTAGTCCATGCCTTGATGGAAGCACTAATTGGACACAAAATTGGGCAGGTTTTAGTTTAGATACTGTATAAAGAATTAATTGTGTTCATCATCACACCATAGAGAGGAGACAGTATGAGTATTTGTTAGGGAAATAACTGAAACTGAAAGTATTTTGCCGTTTTCTGAGAATGGAGATGTTTAAATGTTCAAGGGCTAATTTATTTAAGCATTTTATGAATCATATAAAAAGTTTATATGTATATGTAATGTAATGCATTTATACATTTAACTGTATATATTATTCCATTTCATATTTTCGTATGGTTTGTTTGATTATTTTTGTGTAAGATTTTTTGTTTCTGACGTGAATACAGTGCTCTAATTTTGTGTGTGCATGTGTGTTTGTCTGTGTGCTTTTGTATTTTGTGTTCCTGACTTGTAGAGAACAAATACATTGTTAGCGTTTTTACACTGGATGTCAAAGGTAGCGGAACAGACGCAGATGTTTATCTGACTACCTTTGGAGAGTTTGGAGATACTGGTATGTGTGTTGAATAATCACATAATGTGTGCAATTATTGGATTATTTTATCGATGGGTAGCTTGCAATGCGTTTTTCTAAATAATGTCTTGATGATGTCACATGTGTGTGTATGTAGGAGAGAGGAAGCTTGTGAGTGAAGGGAAGGATACTTTTGAGCGGGGAAATGAGGATAAATTCACTATAGAAAACCCAAACCTGGGCAGACTGACAAAAATCACCATTGGACACAACAACAAGGGTTCCTCTGCAGGCTGGGGCTGTGATAAGGTACACACAGGTGCAGGCGCACTCATAGTTATTAATATTTCAAGTAAAATATACATGTATATTGTAATATTGTAGTGTTCAGATCATGCAAAGTTCCCATACTTTATGTACTCTAACAGTCTGTTTTAAAGACTAAATAAATGGGCTACTTAATGCTAACTCTTCCAGAGAGCAACAAACTGGGGGTGGGGTATCTTTTAATATAAGGTCACAATAGGGGTAATTTATTTGGCTTGTTTATAGACCTTGGCCAGCGCAATACTGTGAATGAAAAATTACAAAAAGCAGGGAAAGTTTTTTTCTCCGTTTTTTTTGTTTGTACATGTACACTGGAGAGTACCCATTTGAATATCTTATGATAATTCCTGGGTGATGCAATAACTAAGAACATAAATTTTCGTTCACCATTTGGGGTTTTGGGGTTTTAGCAAGATAATGGCAAATGGCTATCTAAAAGTAGTTATTGGCCTAGCTAGTTTTCTGACTAACATGTTGATATTAAATTGAGAAAGGCAATTCAAGGCAATTCATTTATTATGGTTTAT